>CAEGAE010043308.1:0-78010 GCA_903067095.1 Girardinus metallicus
CAGGTAGTCAGCTGACCTCATTCTTTGGGCACACAATGTTGCTAGATCCAATAGGAGGCTTGTACCAATTTGCTTAGTTAAATCCAGGTGACGACTTTTATTTTGGCCAGGCAGTGTATGTTCTGGCCTGAAACTGTTAGCTCTAAGTAAAGATAATGGAAGAGACATTACTGAACAACAATTCTCAGGGTTGATCTCAAACTATTTACCAGTATTCATCCAAAATACTGCAACATAATGCAATTCAGACAAACAAAACCATACACTGGACTAAATGTTGGTTGAAGTAAATCTAATCAACATTTCCAGATAAGAAAACAAAACATTGGTAGAAAAAGTCCGAATCCCGCGACAAGGAATCCTTCACAGTTGCTGATATCCAAAACCTGTATAATGACAAGTATGACGTATTAAGGATTTGTTACCTAAACTTAAAGTCTACAAAGTAATTATGATCATTCAACAAAAACAGGATAAGAAGGGCAACACATTAAAATCCCAACACGCATTGTACTATCCCAACATCTAGAATATCAATGTTGGTTTATTGCTGATGTAGTTTATATCTACGTGAGCCTAGCTTAACGTCACAAAGTTTAATTAACAACTGAATTGTCAATAACAGTGAATTATGACAGGGTGGGTAGCAGACCAGCACAATTTGTTGTATGAGCTACATAGTGCCAACATGACAAAATAGCTCAATAGAAACAGTTTTATTCCAGATTTTTGTGGGTATTTTGTTGAACTTCATTCTCTTCTGCCATGCTAACACCTTTCAGTCATAATAACCACAGCGACAGCACCAGACTCTACCTGACGCTTCCAGACGTAAGTGCTGGAGCTAGCTGGAAAAGTTCTGCTTTATCTCATATCTGCTGGGATGACAGCCCAATAACTGACGAGCCCGAGGTCTCTTGAACGTGTATCCGAACAATTTCATAATTTAAGAGAATCACTATAACAGCCAGAGCTCAGTGACATCCAAGCTAGCTTTAGCTAGCAGGCTAACTAAGTTAGCAACATTGCAAACATTCAAACAATAAACTCCTGTGAATAGTATCTTTACGTTAAGATTCCATGTATCGCTTCAGTTAATTTCCTCTGCCGCAATTACATCGCAATGTCTTACTTATTTAAAGACTAGAAAGTAGCCAATATATAGACAGAGGAAAGAGTTCATTTTACCACTTACCATAGCCTCAGCCGCCATTTTGAATACGTGTCATTAGTGACGTTCCGGAAGTTAACCGCTGCTCATTCTATCGGAAAGACTAAACAACTAACACCACACTGATATAAAACAACTTTAATATATATATATATATATATATATATATAAGTTATATATATTTTTTTAAAGTTGTTTTTTGTTTCTTAGCTTCATACAGTCTGCTTTATAGTTTCAAGTGGGCAGCATTTCTAATCCATGTGTCCATTATTAATGGATAATAAAAGTAAACATAGAGATGAATAATGGTTATTGGGTGCTAGTCATTTTAAGCCTTGGTCATTTCATAACTTCATGGTTCTTTTTGTGTTATTTATATTTTTTAGGTGTAAATGGAGCTGTGAGTCTCACAGTGTCCTGTGGGTTGAAATCAGTGTTTTGGGGTCATATGACAAATTGTCTGCAGCCCTACGACTCAAAAAATAACTTTCAGTTCTTATCATATTGCCTCATTTCCTTTGAGGGTGTGTGCTCTTTAGCCCATGTTACCTTTCTAAGCAATGTGACTCTGCAGGGGTTTTTTCTAGGTGTTTTCTGATTGTTACATTGTGCAGGGGTCACATGTTTAACACCTGTTTTCGTTCAGAGTGAATAAGTTCACAGATTAAACTTTACTTTGCTGTGATTTTGAGCACATACCTTTTAATTACCGTTTCAGTTACACTGAAACTGCTACATGAATGTCATCAAAGAAAACTGCTAGGGTTTTTTATGACTCAGATCTACAGTCAAGTGCAAAATTATTCATACCACAAGCAGATTTAAGTTTAATTTGAGTTTAAATTAACTAGATGCAATAATAATGTGCAGCCAGTCATCATTAATAGGTTTAAATTCAAATACATCATTTTTTATAATTCAAAATTGTTTTTTTAATATATATTTTTCTATTGTCTTTTGAAAGATCTCTGTATCATCTTCCACCAGAAACAAATAATCAGATTTTTAATTTTCTTTTTCAGGTAACCTTGTCTCCAAATACTCACCAGAAAGCAGTGAAAACTTGCTCTATTGCATACATTTCGTAGCAAACTTGTTCCTGCTATGACAGATAGATTTGTTTTATTTTCTAGTTCTTGAGCATCTCCCATCTTTCCAATGCTGTTGATAAATCTTGTGGTCCAACAGCAACATTGTACAAGGCATTTAACCAAATATTAGAGGTGACTAGAGTACGACTATATTTTATGTCGTTTTTATGCAGTATGGATTAAATAAAACAGTAAAGACATTAAGTGCATTGAAGTATAATACATAAGTTAAATAATAATTAATGAAAAGGTAGAAGAACATAAAAGTTATAATGAAAAGATCTCTTTGATGTTCTATGAAGACTCATTGGCTGTCATCTTTAAACCCTTTTATTTAACCGTTGTCATAACAGTTGCACTTAAGCATCCACAAACTGCCAAGAGATTTATATTGAAAAACAGAGGAAAAAAAAGTCTTAACTAGATGATTATATACAGTTCTGAGCAATGCTTTGCTTCATTCGTAGATGGCTCTACACTTAAAAAACATTTTTGATACACCGTTGCGTAGATGTCTTTTAAAGTAGATGCCATATTTACCACAGCATGAAATGTTAAAATCTTAAAAGCTCACTTGTTCAGGAACTTTGGTCCTGAATGTTTATGTACAATTTACATTCAACTCCCAGCACTATAAAAATGCATTAGTAAGTATCAGTCATTGCTTTTTGCTAAAACAAGCATACAAACTTATAAAAGATTTCTATTTTTAAAGAAAGAATTACTGAGATAAGTATGAACTGCGTCTTTTTTTTTTTAATAACTTAAGTCATAAAGAACACATATGTAAGAATTAACAAGCAGAATAAATCTAAGACTGAGTGCTACCTTTTTTGTATATACAAATCATATGGAATATATTGCTGATTGAACATGGATTAAAGAACCACTGTCAAAGGCACTGTGAACGAGGAATGCTAAAATAAGCCACAGATAATGTGAAAACATGTGCAGAGAGAAAATTGCTACCATAATCAGGCCTGTTTTTTCACATTGTAAATTCCTTTTCTGTAATCCTGAGTTAGCACTGAAAATGTCTGCTGATGAAAATTTGTGCCGAGCTTGATGAAGTTGGTCATGTTTTAAAAAGTTAGGGACTGTATAAAAATTACAGCTGGAATGTAAAATCTTACCAATACAGAACAAGTTACCATTAGCGATAATTATGTCAAAACAATGGCACAAATGAAATGTCATTTGTTCTGAATTTGCTGAGCTCCAAACGTACAGCGCAGTGTGTATTTAATGTATCTACGTAAATAAATTAGATAAAAATGTTCTTTGAAATGCTACTCTTCAAGTTATAGGCAAAACTGACCTGTATTTCTGAAAAGCACCAATAAACACTTTACCCAAAATGATTGTGGTACATCTGAAGGGTTTATGGTGAATTTTCAAATAAATAAATATTCAAGTAAGCTGATGCGGCTCTGGGAATATAAACATTTAATGTGCTACGCTCTTGTTTCTAAGACTGCTGCGTAAATTTCTGTCTGTACGTGCCAAACCTTTGAGGCTCTGTTAAAATCCAGAACACAACATGGAGCTAAAGCACTAATCTATTAACAAAGCTTTATGCCGTTTTTGTGGCCTTGAGTAATAAACTATTTATTCAATAAACAGCACATGTAGGGAAAAATAAGATTATATTGCGAGAAAAAAACAACAACAAATGTTTGAGTTGTGTTTCTTTCTCAGACATATAGGATGTACTTCCAACCTTTTGAGTTGGAGTTTTAGTACTGTGGAATTATTGCGACTCACAATTTACATAAAGTAAGTATAAAAATAGCATCTAATTTTTTTAGGCAGCGAGTCTTTGTGGGCTCTCCATAGTGGATTCACTTTTAGAAACTGATGTGTTAGGTAAACCTTTCCAACCCCGTAGCTTCATCTCTTTTAAAACGTGGAGCTTTTTATTAAATAGCAAACGTGTAAAGACCTATCTTTCAAAAGTAAAAGTAATTATCTGCTAATAATTTCTGTACAGTCCCTACTATTGCTGTGCCGTGTGTGTAAATAAGAGACAGAGAGATAAACTAACAGGGTTTGTGTTTGTGGCCTGAACTGCACTACTGCAGACACAAACTGAACTTTCAGCACATATTAATGAATCATGTCTCATGGCTGCTGCTGGTACTGGCTCTCTGTGGCTGTGTAGAAATCTTCCAGGACACTCTGCAGGTAGTCGAAGGTGGGACGGTCTTCTGGCTTGTTCTTCCAGCACACCAGCATGATGTCATAAAGTTCAGTGGGACAGCTGTCAAGGCGCTGCATTCGGTAACCTTTCTCCAGAGAACGGATTACCTCTGGATTGGTCATTCCTGGAAAATAAGGAATTAATGACAACCTTTATCACTCCAGCAATGTTCCAAAAGATTTTCCTAAATACCGTAACAGAACTTGTGTTTGTTTTGAAAGGATAATAAGTGGTGTTGTCACCTGGGTAGGGGGTGCGTCCGTAACTGATAATCTCAGTCAACAAAATTCCAAAGGACCAGACGTCTGATTTTATTGTGAAGGAGCCATAATTGATGGCTTCAGGGGCCGTCCATTTGATTGGGAACTTAGCTCCTGGTTAAGGAAGAACAATAAAACAATAAGCCTGTAGAACTAGTTTGGGCAGTCAGACATTCTAAGTCCTAGAAAAAATATAAAAAAATGTCCTTGTCAAAAATATTTCAGTTTAAGTAAGTCATTTACAGCAGCACTGCAAAAACATAAAATCTCACCAAGTATTTTTGGTCTAGTTTTTAGCGCAAATATCTTAGTGCACTTGAAATAAGAGAAACTTTTAACTTCTAACAAGTAACTTTTCAGCAAGACATAGGAGCCTGTTTTAGATCAAGAATTCCTTAATATTAATAAAAAAGTACCAGTTTCACTGGCAGATTATTTCACTGGCACCATGGGAAAAGTGTCTTATTACAAGTGAAAAAAATCTGCCAGTGGAACTAGTACTTTTTCATAGAAGTTAAGGAATTGTTGACCTAAATATATTTTGCAGTCTTATTTCAAGTTTACTAAGATATGTACACTAGACAATAAACCAAAAGTACTTGCTAAGATGTTGTGTATTTGCAGTGATGTCATTAACATGACAAGGAGGAATGAGATGAATTCTTCTGTGACATGCAGAGGGATGAGATTTACCTTCTCTGGCTGTGTATTCATTGTCCTCGATGATACGAGCAAGGCCAAAGTCAGCAATTTTGCACACTAAGGACTTATTGACCAGGATGTTGGCAGCTCTCAAGTCTCTGTGGATGTAGTTCTTCTGTTCAATGTATGCCATACCTTCTGCAATCTAGAAACAAGCAAAGCAAAGTAACAGATTATTTAACAGAACTGACTTGTGAAAGCTTTTCTTAGTTTTTCCCCCCAAGACTACAGATAAAAGCATTATTGATTAGCCTGGTAAAAAGCAGCCCTTGTTAAAACTGTCTAAACTGTCATACAACGTATTAACAAGCTTTTTTTTTTTGGCGGTGATCTGTATTTGTAGATGTCTGTGCTTAATTGAATTTCAATAAAAACTTGTTTCCCCTGTCTGATACGGTTTCTTTCTTACAAACACCTCTGTATTTAAAATATATTTTTAAAAAAGGTAGGATATTCTAAGAAAAGGATTAGTGCAAACATCTGCGATGGCTTTTCATTTTACACAGGTAGGATATTCTGATGAAGGAAGTGATACTTTTGTGGTTTCGTCATGTATATAAATTGATCCAATGCTTTGCTAAACATAACTCCTAAGCTTCCACGTCAGCCCAGTCACTCAAAGTATGTTATTCGATGATAATATTTAACATTAACACAACCCGCGATAGTTTTCGCTTTGTAAACATGACAGTAGTTTTAGACAGACATAGCTATCTATCCGTGCTACGGTAGGAAAATCTGACGAGGTAGCACTAATAGTCACAACACTGGACTAGTGAAGTGTTGTTTTTTTTTTACACTTAACTTTCACCTCACTAACTAAGCTCTCACATACTATATAATCAGCTTGTGTGCCACTATTTAGTAATTGTGCTATTGAAAGATGGATTTATTTTAAGGCCTTTTACACATCTTTAACACAAGTGCCAAATGCGATTAGTATTAAACAAACAGCACTTTGCTGCTGTTGTTTTAATCAGAAATGTATCTGATTTTTGCACTAAATAACATCAAACAATTCCCACCTGGGCAGAGAAGTCAATAAGCTTGGGAAGCTGGACACGGTTGCCTTCGTCACTCTTTAAGAAGTCCAACAAACTGCCTGTAAGAAGACATATTCATACACATTAAAATTAACATTAAATGCACAATGACTGAATATGAAAATATATAATAAAATTTTTAAAGAAATGAATTTCAGACAGTATTTTAGATAAGCAATTTGTGTTTAAATCTTCTCGTTCAAGTGTAATAAACTCGTAAAGGAACAGAAAATAGATCCATTCCTCTACGACAGTTTGGGTTTTCTTCTTCTGCGTCAGAACTTGGAACATTTTTTGTATGAATTTTAGCTGTTTTCTACTTTTAGTTTCTACTCTGGTCATGTTGACACTGTTACTGAGAGAGGAAGATTCGAAGCTTGTTGTTTTCTCTACCAGTCAGAGGAAGCACTGACACTATGTTTTCAACAAAGTAGCCAATTCAAACATGACAATAATTTAAAGATTCAAACAGCCTCCCTGTAAACCGTTGTGACATTTTTGAAACTGCTGCCGTTTGAAAATTGTAGAAGTCCAATTCACTGACAACCAATTGGCTTTATTCTCTGGGACCAATTAATCTTGATTGAAGAAGAGTTCTGCGAGTTCTGCAACGGTTTTTAGAGGAATAAGACTTTATCGTGTAAAACGTTTTCAAGCATCAAGTGAACACAAAGTTGCACCTTTTTCCATATACTCAGTAATGATATAGATGGGCTCTTCTTTGGTGACCACAGCGTTGAGTCGAACCAGTTTGTCGTGCTGTAGACTCTTCATCAGGTTGGCTTCCATCAAGAAAGCTTCCACTGACATACTGCCTGGCTTCATGGTCTTCACAGCTACCTTGGTGTGCTTATTGTATGTAGCTTCAATAAAGGAAAAAAAATACAACCATAACAATTGATTAAAAGTTTGGTAAAAAAAAAAAAAAAAAGTTACTTATTGTGTTTTACAGTGGTACAGATCTGTCTTACCCATCCAAACTTCCCCAAACTGTCCTGCACCAAGTCTCTTTTCTAACTTCAGTGAAGATCTTGGAATTTCCCAGGCGTCCTTTTCCCAAGGCTTTTCGGGTTTGGGGCTCAAACATGGGTTGGTCAGAGATTGGCAGAGGCCATCTCCCTGTTCTGAAAACGACAAATATTATATTTAGCAGTTTTAGGTGTTATGGAGACTTTTATGATTAGGAAAATTGTTGATGCTATAGGTAATTGGAACCTATCCAATTCATCCTTTAAAGCTGCAGTATATAACTTTTATATAAAACAATAAAAAAAATTTATGTTTTTTTATGTATTTCTTGAAACTGTCACCATGTAGTCACTGTGATATAAGACATAATATGTCAAAAGGTTGTGGAGGGTGAATGACAGCGCTAAGACCCTCCTCTTGGCTCTGATTGGTTGTTTCTATTTAGCACTAAGAGCGCTGTGAGAAGAAAGAGGTGCTACATTTTTTCAGATTATTTGTCTCAAACAATACTGTCACGACATAGTGATAGTTTCAACAAATATATAAATAAATATTCATTTATAATAGTTACATACTGCAGCTTTAATTGAGGACCAGTTATAAGATTTGGCCAGCAGAGGGAGCCACCATGATATTAATGGTTCATGGTTGGGGGGGACTAAAAAAGGTTGCTCACAACTAAATAAGCACAGGTTTGACTGTTTGACATCTAGCATTATACAATATGCTACATCAGAACTGTGAGAAACTGGAGAAAATCTGCTCTGACGGTTGTAACTCACTCTTATAATGGCCGACCAGCTCTTGCAGAGTGCCGAAGGTGATGCGTGGTGATATGTAAAATCCTCCGTTGTCCAGAGTTCGAATTTTATAATGTTTAACTGTGTCACCAGCCTGGGGGTCGAGATCCCTGACGGACAGAGAGTAGCTACCTGTTGTAAAAACAAATAGAACAGCAGTTCACATCTGATCCAAAGCAATGATTTTAAAAACGGCACACTGTTTTTTTTGTTGTTTTTTTTACATACCCCTTCTGATCAGTAAATCCATTTGAAATCTTTTACCAAATCTTTTAAAGGGTGTCGGTGTGTACAACCTCTATGCATTTACTTTTGCAGTTCGTCTTACCCTTGGTAGTCTCACTGTCTCGGATCATGAAGGATCCGACTCGATTCCCCGGGGCCAGGAGCTGCCTCTCGGCATCCTTTCTGCTAACACCCTTAAAGAACCAACTGAACAACAGGAAAAACGCTCAGTGATTAAATCTAAACAAAGGCCACACAATAATCCATGTTTGTTTTTAAAGCTTAAGTGTGTGCACTTACTCCTCTGTCTCCAGAGTATCTTTGGCTACATAGTTGCTGGGAATGTAGCCTTCCTGGCCTGTGCTGATGGACATAGCTCTCCACCACTCACCTGACCTAAGATGTGAAAGGGACAGCAAGAGAGGCAGAACAAACAAAACTATTACCAAAAAAACATAAATCGCAAGTGAAATGATTTCTGACACCTAGAAGGGTAACTTTGCCCTGACACAGGACAAGGCTCTTTCAGATGCTTCAAAGGTTGAAGTGTAGACGGTTGTCAAAACTTGACACTGTACTGTTAAAAGAACAGGTTCTTGTGATGTAAAAAAAGAAATTGACTTATTTAAAAAGTTTTTTCCCCCTCCACTTACGATTAATCCTGTACAACTAAAAAACAAACAAATCTGTTAGTGGAAAGTTAAACAAAAAAAACTACTATAACTTGTAGTTTTAGGGTGCCCATTAGGGTGGGCATTTATGATTTATTGTGAAAAATGAAGGTTCTCCCAATAAATTTCAATTAATATAAAAAAATTGACAGTAGTCTCAGTATTTTTACTGAGAGTGTTCTCCAATGTTTGTTGAAAGACAAACATTGTCTATGTAAATTGGAAATTTTCAACAAATGCAGTTTCTATGTGCAGGTTAATAGTAAATAGTTTTTTTATTGTTATCACAATAGTACCACAAAATATTGCAGTAACATTCTAAGTCCATATTGCCCACCCATAGTATTTATCCTTAAACCAATGCTTTGCTAAAGACGTTTTTGGTCCAATTTCAGCATTCAGTCTTCTTTGGTATGAGTCCATCAGTATGTCCTGACTTGGTGATATCTGTCCACTCCAGATCTAGTTATTTAGTTCTGGATTCTGGTTACAAGTTCAGCTTTAATGTTCCTAGGATCATGACATTATAAGTAAGACCCAAAGCTACTTACTCCTCCAAAATTCTGAGTTTATCTCCCTTCTTGAAGCCAAGGTCTCCTTCATGAATCGCCTCATAGTCGAATAGGGCAATGGCGACACTCTCACCTATGGCAATAAAACACAACAAGGTTGTTATGTCCACTTTCCAGACATTTGATATTTACTTTTGCTTGGAGAACTTGTAGCTCCAGCACATGTGAATAGATCACACTTGCAGGACTTTCGGTGCTCATCATAAGCTTAGATTCCTTAACCACATTCTTGTTGTTTCCCCTAATCCAATGATTTTTATCTAAGGCCAAAGAAATCATCTCATTGAGCCTTTGATGAGATGATGCGGTGTGATCAGTGCAACAAGGAGGAGACATAGCAAAGCAAATCAAACAAATTAGTTGCAGCTGTCACTCTTTTGCCAGAAGTTGCTAACATAATCAGTCCTTCAGTTGCTTTACCATGAATAGGATGGCATGTTGATCAAATTAGGAACTACAACTAATCATCAAAGAACATGTTAACCAGTAGCCCTGTTAGCCTTAGCGGCTAACTTAACTTGCAATAATACAAATAATGACATAAAATTAATTAGCCATTTAATACGACCTCAACTGCTCTGAAATAACAACTGTACATTTTTACATAGAAAGATAAATAATTAAAAGATCACAGGGTGTCAGAGTTTATTTTTTAAAGCTATGTGCATCACAGGGTGTCAGAGTTTATTTTTTAAAGCTATGTGCATTAACATTAGCTTGAAGACATAAAAGGGTTGGAAAAATGCAGGGAGGAGATGTGAGAAAATACACCAAGAAATTAAATCATGGAATGATGAAACCATGTTAGTTGTGAGATTTGTTTTTCCATTTATGTATTAATTTCTGCCTCTTCCACCATTATTCCAGAAACGACTCACTGACTGAATGTAACTGTTAAGACAAAATGATCAGGCCTTCTATCCTAAATTCATGTATTACAATATTGGTTAGCATGACTACAGATTATAGAGACTATATATTTTTTCTATCTAAAAGCAATAGGAATGGGGGAAGATGAGGTCTCAAATTACCTTCCACATATTAGTTAGACTAGGTAGTCTTTCAGGGGTTCAAGGGAGTACTAAATCTACAGAAACCATGCATGCTAACAGCTAGTTCTGTTAGCACTGGTAGTTAGCTTAATTTTCAGTAAGAGCAACTGCGTTAGATATCAGGAAGCCACGAAGCATGGTGTTGTGTTTTAAAATTAGACATTTAATTTTGGCACTTTCAGTCCTGTATTGTTTTTTAGTTCAACAAGTGGGACCAAAATAAAAATGCTGTCAAATACATGCCTGTCACATAATTATCAATGCCTAATAATTGCAGGCACACCTCAGCTTTGACTCTATAATAGGCTTCCTTCCCCATATTTTCGCTCTATGACTAACTTTCTTGAACGCCTGGTAATAGCAGCAGCAGGCTGGTCTTTTTCTGTGTTTAGGTCTGTGTGGTGAGGCAGTGAAAGGCGTTATCGCTCAGCACCAACGCTCAGCAATGACACTTCTTTCTCTTCCGAGCTCAGAGACAAGGTTTTTCTGCTTTCAAAAAGTACTCACCCATATCAGTTTAAAAAAAGAACTTTTGATGACGGCCATTTTGAATCTAACATTACCTTAGTTCCTAAATGATCCTTTTCTCTATTTTGAGATTAAGCAGAGGTAGCTCAAGATACCCATGCAATGTCAGCAATATTAGTAAGTAAACTCACCATCTGAAGAGGTTGCATTAGAAGGCAGTTTGGCCTGTGGAGAGAGAGAGAGACACAGTCACACATGAATGCTGCACTCATTTTAATTTCCGTGCATTCAAATGAAAGTAAAATACATTTTTTTTAAATGCAAAATATGTTTTGATCATCAGAATTAGTGTGGTTACTAACAACAATGCATAATCAACAAGACTAATGTTAGGACTCACATTTCTACTAGATGATGTTAAAAAGGTACAGGAGAAGCGTTGTAACCGGTTGTGCCACATTCAACAACAACAACACCAACTGCCTTTAAGTGTTTGTGATTAGTGGTAAAACTGTTGTGGTGGAACTTTGGACCACTCTTCTTTGGAGAAGTATTTTGAATTAGTCAAAACGGAGAACTGTTTTAGAATGAATGACATGTTTAAAACGTCACGCCACTGCATCTCATGCAGACATTAACTAGGCCACTATGAAACAGTTTTTTCTTCTTTTTTTTGTCATTCAGAGGTGAACTTTCTGAGATGCTTTTTTGGCAAAATTGAGGCAGGCCATTGTGTTATTTTTGGTCAGCTAAGGTTTTTGACTTGTAAAATCCCTCGTGGATGCTATTTTTGCCCAGACTCTTTCTTATTGTCATTAACACTGACCTGAACTGTGTCAGCTGAGGCCTGTGGTGCTGTATTTGTTTTTCTGAGTAGTTTTGTGACCATGTGCCAAAACCTTTTCCACACTGATAGATGTCACTGCCTTTTTTTCCTCATCCGTTCTTAAATTTCTTTACACCAGGACGTGATGTGTTGCAACATGAGATCTTGTAGCCTACTTCATGTTGTCCGACACGTTATATTTCACAGATTAATTTTTTTCTAATCAAGTTAGGGAACGGCAAGTGTTAATGAATTTCCCTTTCATAGTTAATCTGGAGGGGTTTGTTCACATAAACCAAATGATTGGACTGAATTAAATTGAATCATTAACTTTAATGCTTTGAGATATTATTTGTTATGAATTGGTACTAAATTAAATTAAACCAAAAGTAAACTGTGTGTTGGTTTTATTAAAGTTCTCTTTCTTTGCTATCAAAATTAATTGGATGACCTGAAACACTTACGTATAACAAAAAGGTTTTTCTAAAAGTAGTTGTTTAATGAGAGGCTTCAAGTTTAAAACCACATTTAATTACAACAAAACTGTGCAAACAAAAATAATATTTACAAGGTCAGCATATCAACTAATTCTGCATCAACTGCAGCTATATTGTTGTTGTGCAGGTTAGATGTTGCTTTTTTATGTCAGAGTTTGGTTTTCACATAGATTTTAAAGTGGAGGAAGGTGATCTGTTTAAAACCCATAGGGGCATTTTAGACCCAATCACAAAATGTGTTGACGAAGTTTAGTTTAGACGTTAACCTCTCCATAACATGAGGACCCAAGTTTGGGTCCTCATGTTATGGAGGTTAAGAGTTATCACAGCGTGAAAAAGTATGGCTTAACACTTCTCGCTGCGCATGTCCTAGCTGAACGCTCTGGTTCTGCTTCTCTCATTTCCTCTTTCTTCATAGAGGCCGAAAGAGATCTTACAGTCAACACACAGGAAGCAGTAGCCAGAGGAACCACACTCGCAGTAACACTGCAACTCTAACCCTGCCACAGATCAAAGTCTAACCGGCATGCAAACTCACAGCAGGTCAAGCGGACATGTTGAGTCTGCATCCACACAGTGTCTTTTCTGCAAATGACAACAAAGGACAGCTACTTCCCATCGATTCTTTGCTGAAAATTGTGGAACTGCGTTCTTATCTTCTCTGAACTAAGCTTGCCTATTTCTGCCTTTTTATCATTACTCTTCCTCATTTTTTTTTTAGAAGCCCAGTAAGCTTCTGTAGTGGGTTTTTTTTTACTTCTAAAACATGGATGTGCACTTAAACTGCACTGTAGAACAGAGTATTTGTACTACTGTACAAAAGGTTTGCTACGTACTCCAAAATTTCTCAGTAAATCCAAGTCTAAAGAAAATCTAAATCTACATTCACCACAGTAAAAACCAATTCCCTTATACCGGAGGTCTAAAAATGTTGCAAAGCTTAATTGATGAGGAGTTTTGGTTACCTACAATAAACTAAGCATGCAATACTTTAATAAAATGAACAAAGTCGTCTGATTATTGAAGAAAAGGAATTTCTAACTCACATAATACATCATTTTGCTCTCATGTCTTATTAAATAAAGGACTATCATTTCCTAATTTTTTTTGGGTTAATTGTTTCCTAAATTGGTTCAGTAGTAAGATCATTTTGTTGAGCATCAGTAAATGGATATGGCTCATTCTGTCTTCATTTAGGCAAGTTTAATGGATGGGTGCCCCCAGTCAAAAATAAGCAGAATGCTTGTGTTCTATTAACTCTACATTTAAATTAAAGTAAAGAGTAAAACATGGGTTAATAGAAGAAGGGGAAAAAATTGTACTGTATCTTCATTTCTAGGATTTCAATTTGTTGATAAAAATCTTCCCCTAAAAAAATCTTTTAAACCGCTTCACCAGGCCACCCGATTCATATTTTTAAATAGAACGTTCTTTTTACATTATGAGAAAATGCGTTAGCTCAGCTGTGGGTTCAGAGTCTGACATATTTGTAAGAGTTGATACCCTCTGATAAGGATTATAACCGCAATGAATGGAAATCATTCAGCGACCTTTCAGTGAGTTTGTAGCTGTTGAATGTCTAAATCAGTATGTTCTTTTCAGGTCCAACTTACGGCAGCTTTGCTTCCAGAGGTGGGGTCTCTGACATAGTGTACCTGAGCTCTGTTCTGCTGGTCGCTGTTATCCGTGTCTTTGCTGGGGAACTTCTGCTCCTTCTTTGAGCCCACACAGCCCATGATGCCGTCTGCAGGATGACAGAACGTGTTAGAGCTGAGTAGAAACTGTCAAAGCTTCACTGCGGTTCAATGCGGCGTTCAAAAGAACAGGAAGGTCACCACTGACATAACAATCAAATGTTCAAGTATAAAAATAAAAGATTTTTTTTATCTGACTTTTATTGAAATGGCTGAGTGCCAGTTTGAACATTTTTGTGCATCAAGGAGCATGATGACATTCTCACTAAGACCTTCGTCAGGTTAGGGACTAGTTCCTGTTGCTCTGATTCCAACATTCGCAGTTAATATGTCAACAATTATTTTAATCAATAACTTCAGAATCCCAGAAATGAAAACTCTGGAGTTAATATGAATCTAGACTCTTCTAAATTGCATGTAAAATGCATTGATTTGACTGATGCTTGTAGTCAGCGAGAACACTGACTTTACATGAAAAGAACAGTAATAAAAAAAATCATTGGCCATGTTGAGGATATTGGACAAAGAAGGAAGTCACAAGATACATTTATGGAGGCAAATTTATGGAGCCTGCTAACCTGCAGTGTCAGGTTGCTGACCTGACACTGCAGGTTAACAGTAGTTGAAAGTAAAAGTCCATAATGCCTCATTATAGTGACTTCTGTTTTTTTTTTTTTATAGGAATTCTAAAAGACAAAGTGTTTTTGTTTTTATTCCTGATGTCAGTAAAAGCACAACATCAATGACTCATGTTAATAAGATCAAGGCCAGAGAAAAATGATGAGGTACTGAAAGATCCTATCAGTTCTTAGAAACTATGCTGTATGTAAATAATTTGGTTTACATGTTAGTGAGAAAGAAAGAAAATATTTTGAAATAACTTTATGAAAAATAAAACTTCTAATATTTTATCGATACAACAATCTTTCTAATTTAAATTTGAAGTAGTTCATGGGGGGAATCCACCTTGTACATTAACAATACTTTATTTAAAGATATATATTTAGGTCTTGATGTAGGCCATTCCAAAATCTGTATGGAGTTGGAATTGTTTGAGACATTAAGTAGGAACTGGAGACATCTAGAGTTTCAGATTGCAAATAAAAACCTTCTCTGGAATTTTAAGATCGTTGAAGCAAAGTGACATAATAGAAAATTTCAGATTAACACATGATAAAAAGTTAAGAATTGCATCTAAATCTGTGGAGACTCAGTGTCCCTAGTGAAGATCCCACAGATATAAAACTGAAGAACTGTTAAAGTTCCCATTTTCTGTTGGCTGTCAATGGTTTAACTTTTTTAACGTGTATAACGTAACGTGACTTTTAGCTCTGTTTGCTGACCACACTTTTTACCACGCTGTGTCACCAACCTGCTTTTTATTCTGTTTGTTACAAAACAGGTTTCCATGATGCAAGCTGAATACTCTAACTGATAGTTGGTGTTAAATCTGACTTTGACTGATATAACTTTTGAGATGTTGTAGTTAAATCCATGTGTGCAGGTTTACAGGCCTTGGCAATAAATTACTACAACCATAATTTACTGGAGAAAGATGACTCCATAAACACTAAAAACCAGTTACACTGAAAAGAATGTATGTGCTTGAGTAAACTTTAAGTCATTCTAAATATATTCAAAACAAATCTGGTAAATGTAACACATAAAATGGAACTATATACTTGGAATATACAACATCCCATGTCATACTAAAGTAACACGAATTATTGCTTTTTTAGGACAACATAGAAAGTGTAGATCTTTAAGGCAAATTCTATTCAAATTTCAACAACCTTAAGACATCCTTTAATCTCCTGTGGCAACCATGGGAAATTGTACGCCTGCTCGCATAAAGCACTGTCCACTGTCCAAACCTCCGCCTCGTAGCTTCTGTCCCCAGCCTAGCTTCTGCCACAGAGCTCCCCTCAACCCACCCAGCTCCTCCAGACAGGCGACAGCAGCAATTAGAAAACACCTGGTGAAAGTGCACTTCTCTACTGAGCTTCTAAGAACGGTTGTAAGTGGCATCATGGAGAAGCATTGTGATGAGGACTGAGTGTCGGAAAAGATAGCAGGTTCTTAAAGAGACAGAGGCCAATTTCAATGCGTCAGACAAGGTTATGATGTAAAGTCAAATTCCTTCTAAGTGGTTTTAGATATATGTAGCATTTTCATAGCTGAAACAGAGTTACTTAATTGTATTATAAAATGGAATTATGTGCTTGGAAAATACACAATGTCCCACTGTAAGCCGGAATAATGACTTCAGTTCAGAAAGCATAGCACAGAACTAATAAGATGTACTCACCACAACTCACTTTTAACAAAGTCGAGTCATATAAGGACCCCAGCCCCACTGAAACCCACTTGTGGTGGCCAACAAATAACTGCAACTACAAATATGAAAATCGGAAATCATTCCATAAAAATACTTTTGGTTCTGTTGTGTATTGCTGAAATCAGCACTGTAACACTAAATGAATTATTTTTGAGTCTCAACAATAAAGAAAATGCAGATTAGACCTTGCCTAGACTCTAAACTTTTAAAACATCTGGGTTTTGTGTGTGTGATTGTCTCAGTTATTTTGGTAGAGTTATGTGCTTACTCACACAGCTTATCAAGTGATATGAGACGTACAGGAGAAATAACGTGTGAATTTTTAAAGCTAAGTTTTGCCTCACAGAAACTAAAGATGACTCGCCATGCTTTCCTGTGCAGTTAAAGAGTCCTCATAGAATGTACAGTACTGCCATAGAGATTGTTGAGCGAGTAAATTGGGGCATTTCACTGTACCTAAATCAACCAGCTTCAAATATCCTCTGATCGATGGCACTGCTGATTCTTTTTGCCGAACTACTCAAGGAAAAACATACATTTTTAATGAAGAGAATTCCAGCAAGTCCTTTAACCAAAGGAAAGAAAATCCTATATTATCTTTAGATTTTGACAGTTTACGGTTAAATAACCCAGCAGTAGTGTCTACTTCTAAAAATGGTGTTTGTTGAACTGCTTTGTCAGTTTCATAACCTGAACAACACGTTGAAAAAGGGCCAGTAGTAGGAAACAATTTCAGGTCAAACTTACATCGAAATTTTCATTAGTTCCTTCTGATTATTTTTAGTGGAATTTCAGGAGATTTTTAAAAACCACTCAAGTTAAACTGAGTCAGTTTAAGTGATTTATTTTCAACACTGCACATGATTTTTTTTTTTTTTTTGCCAGGCAATATCCAATACTGCCGCGCTTGTTTCTGCATAACCCCACTGACCTTAGGCATTCAGGGAATCTGCTGCTTTGCATATGTATTTGTGTATTTATGTAAGCAAATATGAATGCAGATCAATAAAACTAAGTTGAACAGGATATGCTGATGAACAAAACGAGGTTTAGCAGGAACCAGAACAAAGGAGGAGTCTGATGGGACCCAGATGCCAGGGCTGGACAGATGGAGAGGACACAAGCGAGTCATTCAGAGGGTTCAATCCCCTGTTCGCTCGCACACACAGATTATTGCACCGGGGGAGAGAAGTCAGCTTTAATATGATTGCTTACAACAACACATCTACTGTTGTGCTGAGTTTAATGCCACACTGCAAAAAGATAACATTTTACCAAGTATTTTTTTTTTGTCTAGTTTCTAGTGCAAATATCTTAGCACACTTGAAATATGACTAAACGAACTTATAAGCAACTTTTCAGCAAGATGTAGAGGTTTGTTTTAATTATTTTGGGATTGTTTACACTTATTACGAGACAGTTTTTCACTTGTAAGTGCAAAAACGTGTTCCTATATCAGCAACAAACTCTTATGTGTTGCTGAAAAGTAACTTGAAAGTTAGTAAAGTCTTATTTTGAGATATTTGACCTAAAAACTAGATAAAAAATACTTGGTAAATTTTTGTATGTTTTGCAGTGCAGGGAATGTCAACAAGTAAAATTACATTTCTAAAAGTCTGTCTTGTTATAATTATTCACTGTTATTAATAACAGCAAATAAGAAACTCACACACAGCAGAGAAGAATGGAAAATGTTGCGTTTGAGTGTAAAAACCCAGGAAATGCTTTGGTCAGGTTTTTTTTTGTGGTTTTAGCATAATAATGTTCCTTTTTCTCTATTCTCTGAACCATGTTCCTCTTAAAGCGTCCAATAAGAGGATGTTCTGAGTCTCTTTGACAGTTGCAGCCCTCATTTATGTACAGACACGACTCTGTTGTACTGTTACTTTTGTAAAGATGAAGGTCGGCAGGAGTCTGCTGGTGAAACTTTGATTCAGATTGTGGCAGCTAAATCAGGGGTCGTTGCCGTGTATGAGGACAGGCTGACACTTTTCATGCTGCTGCAGTCAAGGCTACTATCTGCTTAAGCCAAACGGACAAAAAAAAAAAGTTATCAACTTCATCTCTTAGTGGAACATAAACAAAGCAGGAGAAAACCTAACAAAGTTAGTCCTAGGTATTCCTCTGTTCCTCTTTGCAGCGCAGCCTTATTTGACTATCACCTGATCAAACGATAACATACAAAAATATCCCAGCATGAGAGCACCTGGCAAACCTTATAATATTATTCATTCTAGTTGTGTGGACCACTGGAAGTTCTCTTTGTATATTCTTGTGTTGCAACAGGGTGGGTCGTTACAGTTTCCATCACAGAAAACACAGATTTTAGCCCAAAAAAATCCTCCAGAAGCCAACCTCTGTGCTGAGCCTGAGGAGCGAGCCGCCATTGTAAGGAGATAGTGATGGGCTCCTGGAGACCAACAACCAAACAAAATGTAGCAATCTCTATAAATAATTTGTTTTACTCTTGAACTGGCTGTTTTTAAACAGGAAATAGCAAAAAAAAAAAAAAAAAAAAAAAAAAAAAAAAAAAAAACACTAAGTTTTTCAATGGGGGGGCTTGAACTGTGGGGGTTGATCAAATTCAGTCCTTTAAAAGCGTCTGTTTTTTGATATAGATGCATGATATATATATCGGTACTAACTTCGGTATCGGCTGACATCCATCATTTCTTTAACATATCAGTCCCATAGATGAAACTGGGCCGATATTTGTCAGCGGTATGGTGGTTTATTTTGGGTAGTGGAACATATATAGTGTATAAAATACAGAAATGAATAGGATGATTCTGAATTTTTAAGTAAAACAGAGGATCAAACCAGTAATAAACTATATATTACATTGGAGGGTTACTATAAGTAATTTCAGAGAAATTTATTAGTGATGTTTGGAAATATCCACAATCCCAAAATGGCTGGTCTCTTTGATCAGTAACAGCCGAGCTACAAACTGACATGGTGTTTCATGCAGGTTTTAAATAGGCCACTTATGCCATTTGTATTAAATGGCATAAGTGGCCTATGCCCGAGAGTATTAAAAACTGAGTCTATCATGGTGTTTATAGATTCTGTGGCTGTACCTGCAGCTCTCTGTGGCTCACTGACAAACTTAAACTAGATTATGACCAATAATTTCTAAATAAACAGACAGTGAGCTCATGCTATTCCAGATGACTGTGACTTTTCATTCATTTCAAATCCCTGTGTTTGTACAGATTCTTGTCTAAAATGAGAAAGAATTAAAAAAGGTTATCCTGGAGATTTAAAGGTAATGAATCATACATGAAACTATAAATATAACTCCTGATTCAGAACCACTTCTAAACACCGATTAAAGATTGTGAACAAATGCTAGCTGTTGGTTCAGAGATTACTGGTCTGTATGGAACAGAAACAACACAGATCATTTGACATTTTGATCATTTTCAGAAAATCTGAATACAACAGATACAGGAAGGACGTCTGGAACACCAAACAAACTGTTTTATTCATCATTTTTGAGCCATAAACACAACATTAACTTCAAAATGTTTCTTTTCAGCTGCGAAAAATATGAACCTTTGAATTTATATTTTGAATTTTAAATATTTCTGTAGCACAGCACACCAATGTTGCTTTCCAACCAAATGTCAAGCCATTTTTGTGTAAAGAAGAATGTTTCTTCCTGAATATGCGTTCTGAAAGTACATTTAGTTTATACTTTTCTGTAAGTCAAATATTTACTTATTAAACATAGCTGGAGTAATTTTTTTTGTACTAAAATTATAATCTTGACTTTTAGCATAATGAGTCAGCTGCATTATTACAATACTGTAAAAATCCATGCCGATACAGCAAGTACACTATTAATTATTTATGACTCTATTATTAACTAGGTAGTTTCACTTCAGGCCAGCTGAGAGTTTCCCAGATACCAAGAATTTGACTAAACTTCATATTTTCTGCTCTCTATTTTTTCAGATTTTCAGTCTTTTCTTGCAGCAGGCATTAAAAAGTGCCAGAGGTAGCACAATCCAACTTGGCAATTATATAAAAGAAATAGCTAGTCGACACCGCACAGCTATTCTAAGCACAGTTATTCTAAGCTAATTACAGGCAAATAACAAAATATGAAAAAAAAAAACAACAACATCTGTTGTCTTGTGAAGTGCTGAGTGAAAAGCCAGTAATGAACTTGGGAATAATTTACTCGGTACTAAAAGAACATACCAAGTATTCTTTTATTTGAGTAAAATATCAGCACAAAAATGATCTGATTATAAAGAATCCGGATCAGAAACACACTAAAAATAAAGAAATGTCCTCTTCCCGTAACAAAAGTTAGTCATCATCTATGACACAGATGTTTTTTTTTTTTTTTTTTTGCATGGATGCGTGCACATAAACTGCTGGAGACAATACTACCACTCCCACTTCAGTCTTCTTTCACTTTATTGTGGATGTGAAACATAAACCTATAAAAAAATCCTCATGATAATGCTTGCAGATTCACTTCTGCCTTTTTTTCTACTGAATTCCTCTGTCTGAAAATATTAAATGGGTGAATCAGCAGGCTACATCATTCTCAAAAACGGATCTAATGGAGGTAATGGGATAATGGTGCAGTCAAATTCTGTATATTTTTGAAGTGTGACAAATGGATTCTTAAATTATTCATCGATGTGATTGGCTTGGCTTTACACACTGATCACAAAAAGGTTCAGCAAGTACCGTACATCTCAATTTAAATCACACATAACACAACAAGGAAAACACAAAGACCAAAAGTTAACTAGAGACAACCAGGGCTTGTGTTGCTTCATTGTCTAATTTGTTAACGGTATGCCAACAAATCTAATTCAAATCATTTGTTAACCATTAACACAACGTAACGTTCGTGTCACAGAATAACTCCTATTGTCCTCTGCTAAAGCTAACAGACCCACTAACATTAAACACAAATAACTTATCTTAATATTTGCTAAAAAAGGTTTGTAAAAAAAATTAAATTAATAGTCGAGGAGAGGTGTTTGTGAAACATAAAGTGAAATTAATGAAGCAGATTAACATATTAGCATTGCAAAATGCTAACATCAGCTATAACAATGCTAACATCGGCTTCAGGAATGCTAGCATTCATTTCTAATATGGCATCTCTTTATTTTCTGCCTCAGAAGTTGTAACTTAGAAGTGGGAATGACACCACACTAAAGATCAGCATGGTATTGTTGCACATCAGAAAACCAGTGGGATTGCTAATTCTTGTGCTCAGAGAGCAGGAGCTGTAGCTCCAGGACTAAAATGGTCTTTCAATCGGTAAGTTGCCCATTGTACTTGTGCATCTGCATGTAGAGTAAAGCGCTTTGAGGAGCTAATATGACTATAAACGTGAAGAATTAAGTAGGTCTATTAGGTTTTTTTCAGTTTTGGAAATTTTGACGTCTGACTACAAGAACCGCAAGCCTTTCGCCAAATAAAATGCTGCAAAAACATGGTGTGTAGAATCATTTTGCTTCCAGATCATTGTTAACAACTCAATTTTCTACAAGATCTCTCACATCTGACTGTTTTAAGAAAGCTGTCCAGAATGTTAAAAGCATCAGAGATGCCATTTCTCCTACAAAAAACAACATGGTCAAAGCTGTTTTTATTATCTTTAATAAAATTCTATTTTCAGAACATGTACAGTAACAGAAAGGGCATCTTTATACCTCAGTATAAAACAAAGTAAAAAACAAGAACAAATCTAGAGTGTTATGGTAAAGACTTCCTCATATGTTTATAACTAAGCTATAAACATACACAAATTTTTAAATAAGTGAAATTGGCAAACGATTTCCTTTTTTTTAGTTTTTGGAAAACAAATTTCTGTTGGAAACATTTCCTTGTCTTACATTCTTCCAACACTGTTTTGTTTGTTCTGCAAAAACTACGACTACAGAAAAGTAGGTCCTTTCCAGCTTTAAACACTGGTCACAGTGTAACACACTCCTACTGGAAGGATAATATTTCTATGAAATGATGCCTTAGAGCTCTTTAGTTATACCTGCACCAAACAAATGATCTCCTCGTCTAACAACAGCTTTGGTTACTAATAAACCTGTCAAAACTGTAGAAAATGTTATACATTTAGCACAAACATTTGTGGTTTAGTTGACTCAAATGGTAACGGAGTTGCAAAATATATGGCACCATCATTGTATTAAAAACATACCTGGAGTGTTGCTTTGATTCTTTCATGCATGTTTGAGATTTTTTTTAATCTCCAGTGGTAACCATTCAGTTGCAGTTTCCAAGCTTCCTCTTCAACTCAGCTCCTTCAGACTAGCCAGCTGCAATTAGCAAACACCTGGTGGAGCTACTTTTCAGTGCAAAAAATGTTGCTAAAAGGTAAGAGAGGAGTGATGTGATGACTGCCTGAAGGTGGAGTTTAACAAAGAGCAGGAATCTTTAAAGAGTTACAGGCCTAAATTCAAGGTGTTAAATTGTGAAGTAAAAGTTATTTGACTATTTTTATAAGAACTGAAATTAACATAGTTACTTGACCGTGTTACAAATGGCACTATGTGATTGAAAAATACATAATACTGGCCCTTTAAAGCTCCTGGATTGTGGTGGGGTAATCATGATAATGCAAAAGAAATAAATTAGTGAGAACAATGTTGTTAAATCCGATTGAAGACCTTATGACAGGTTCAAGTTCGTCATAACAAGAAGGTCCTAGTATCTCCCTGACTGACCTTTGACATCCCGTCTTCTAAATCCTGGTTGCTGCAGCATCAACCGGTGATGCTGCAGCAGAACTTTGAAGCACAGTCTCTCTCAGGAGGCAGCTGATAGGAATAATTCATGCGTGCGTCCTGCTTTGAGAGATGTTCAGCCCAGATGGACATGTTTTGGAGCTGTAATGAGGCGCCAGCTTGTATCTGCTTGGAATTGCCTCAGGCAACAACAACATCACCTGCCATCAGCAGAACCAGTCAGGAAGTCTTCTTTAGCTAGTCTCTTATCAACAGGAAGAGACCTTTTTTTCTCAGTTTCTGTATCTCATGGGGGTTTCTCACTTTGTCAACTCCCCAGAGTTGCAACAGCTGCTACTGCCTCTTTAACTTTATTCAGTGAGCAACTCATGTCTCATGAAGTGATCAGGGCAAACAGGGCTGGAGTGGTAATCGGGCATACAGGGCATTTTTTCCTGAGGTCTTTGCTTTTGATAACTACAATGGTAACCGAAGATCCCGCAACCATTTCATTGGATAATTTTTGGCACATCCAATACCATCTCTTACATTTAGTTTAGGAAAAATCTAAGTTCTAAGTTTG
The DNA here is from genome assembly GCA_903067095.1 of Girardinus metallicus. Lineage (NCBI taxonomy): Eukaryota > Metazoa > Chordata > Actinopteri > Cyprinodontiformes > Poeciliidae > Girardinus > Girardinus metallicus. The sequence goes on from CAEGAE010043308.1 coordinate 23,882, forward strand.
AGTTTGAGCATGTTGCATTATTTTAATTTCATAAAAGTTAAAGCAACTTCTCCTAATTTCTTTTTTTTTTTTTGTAAAATTGTTTATATTGATACCGTTGCATGTGCACATATTTGTGAAGATTATTTGCAAAGACCATGTCTGACCAATCATAGTGGGCCACCTGGGCCAAAAATGCCTGGAGCACATTTTTGTACAGCCCTGATGGTCAATATATTAATGCCTTTCTTGATATTTATACTTTTGGTTACTTTCATGCAGGACTGCAGTATCTAGTTAGTTATTTATTTTTAAAACTTTTTATCTTCAACAGAAGTAGTTTAATATGATGATGCTCAAGAAACGTGTTGTGTCACAATATTGCCAGAAGAATACATAAATAATTAAAAGTATTCACAAGAACAGTATTTTTTTTTAATCAAGAAATTAAGTACTCTCCATCCATTCCATCCATTGTCTATACAAGCCTATTCTTGCAGCGTTGTGGGCGGTTCTGGTGCCTGGCTACACCCTGGCAGCCCATCACAGGGCATATAAATAAAACAATGAGTTGAAATTAAAATCTTACATACACTATCATATAAAATAATCCTGTTAATAAAAATAGCTAAATAATTTTCTGACAGCACAGTAGACAAGTGTAAATATGTATGAGAAAGAATCCCCTCACCCCCACAACGTTCTAACGTTATCATAAAGATGAAAAAGCATATGTAATGTATGACATAATCTATTGGAGTTTATCTCAAAAGTCACTGACCGCTGTAAGCTGACCTGGAAAGCTTCTTTTAGAATGCAAGTGTCAGAGGTTTTTTTTGGAGGAAGTGAATGGAAATTGTCTCCTTGCCATTTGAGAATTTACAGAAGTAGTTAGGCTGGATGAATTTTTATGACCCAAGACTATGCAAACCATAAAATGCTTCTGTAAAGGTGTCATTATGATTTAGAAGAGCAATCCAACCCAATTTACCAATATGGTAACATTGGCTGCTGTAAGATTCGTTAATATTATATACATATTGATTATTACAGTTACTTACTACCTCCCATGTAACCTCTGAAGAAGTACGTATTGAAATTGGATGGAGGGATTATTACAGTTTCAATAACATTACCTATATTGTATGTTTACTATTATTTTCCTATTTTTTTTTAAACAGACATAACTGAAAATACAGAAAAAACTGCTGGTAAATTTAGTAATTTGGTAGTTTTCAAATGTTTCTTTGCTTTGCTCTTTATAAAGCAACACAAACATAGCAAGCTACGTTAACTGGTTAGCTATTTAATTAGGCCCTCTGTTCAGATTCACCTAACAGACAGCTTGCTGAAAGTGTAGCTTCAAACATCAAGTAATGGTTGGCACAACTTCACATTCTATGCAATGCAAAGCAAACAAACAATTTAACATTTCTTGTAAGTGATATGAAAGTGAAGCAGCCTTCTTTCAGTCAGCTGACCTGCAGTGCACTGCGAACCAGTGAAGCTGCAGAACACCAGCTCAAAACTTTGATCACCCTAAAGCTTTCTATGGCAGCTCATTAAAAGAACCAGGAAGCATCTTGTGGAAAAATCCTGTTTGTGCAACCTCACAAGGCCTTGGAAATGGGAAGCGACCCATGTTGAACTGAGACCAGGCTGCTTCTTTTCCCTTCACGATCACTCAAAACCAACTTTTCATAAGTAAAAAGGTTTTAAAAAAAGAGAGAAACTTGAATAATTGATATTGTACTAGAGTTTTAGGCTCGTCAATGCCTTATGTTTTACTTCTCTCTTTGGTCGGAGAAAAGTCTCACATGTCCTACGGCGTCTTATTAAAGTCACTGTAAACCTGTAAAAATTGTAGGAGGAAATATTTGAGTACTTAATGGTCAATTTTAAAATCCTTGGTACACTTAGAAAAGCAACACCAGCTCACGCCTAACTATAAAAGACACCCAGTCCAGCTGACGCAGATGTTTTACTTTCTCCGGTTCTTCTTTTCAGATAGGAAGTATGTGGCGATGCAGAATATCTCAGGTTTTCTTTTTAGGGTAGGGACTGAATGCGGAGCTGACGTTGAGAATTAAATAATAAATCTGGAAATTAAATCACAAAATCTTCAGCATATATTGGCTCATTATGTCTAATCTGTTCTATCGAAAACTTGAAAATAGTGAATTCTGCACTATCCTACCGATCACACAATGTTTTACAATATCTGGCTTAACGTAAAACCAGTGTGATGCAGTTTAGGCTGTATAGTTGCATCATTTGAACTTTTTTTTTTTTTCTTTTCTGCTTTTCTGTTTAAGACATTGGGGGAAACACACTGGCTTAAAGCCCTTAGATGTGTTACTGCAACACCTTAGTCACAAACATGATGTAACTCTGGCACTTCTGCGGCTCTGTGACTTACATAGACTTTCTAATTTACATAGAAAGGCTTCCTATACGGCGGCTCCATCCATTTTGTGGCCTCTTCATCTAAACTGAATTGAAAATGCAAAGAGGCAAAGTGAATAAAGACTGGTGGTGAAAACACAGAACTGAAACTGGAGTGGTTTCTAGTTTAGTCTGTGTCTAAAAATAACAGACTCATGCAGCTGAGTACAAAGTCAGGGCTGGAAACTAATTGAGACCCCTCACCTGTTCCCCCTTTCCCGTTATTGAGTTCATAATTGAAGGGAAATCATCAGGAGTGCTCGTATAGCTGTCATCTGTCCTATCAGATCATAAAAGTTTACATTTCATTTGTGTAGAGCAACTTCTGGACCTTAGAGTTCCTCTTTTGGAATTCAGCATCCTCTCAGTAAAAAAAAAAAAAAAAGAAGAAGAAGAAAAAAAAAACTGTTCTTCAAATCAACAGCAAATTATATTCCAATATAATAATATTTTCGCTGATGGTTTAAATCTTCCACTCAGCTTTCGTTCACTTTAGCTTCCTCTTTTCTTTCCCCCCCCCCTCACAAGCAAAACTTAGCAGAGCTCTCTTACCTCGTTTTAATCAGTCACTTGGAAACACGGGCTGTCTCTGCACTCGGAGGGGATCTTCTAGGCTCAGATAATGACGGGCGTCGACAACATTCTTCATTCCTCGTGCGCAGCTTCCATTTCTCCCAAACCCGCTCGCGGGGTCGGAGCTGCAGATGTGAACGGGGCGGCGGAGCGGCGACACACTGGACTTAAAGGAGGAAGTTTGAGCTGTGCGCATCCGAGCTGGTGTAAAGAGGAACAAGCAACACGTCAGCCCTTGCTCTTGGTTTCACTGGCTGAACAGACCACAGCTGAGGCTTCCTTTTTCTTCTTTTTTTTTTTTTTTTTTTTTTTTTTTTGGCAGTTGCTTCTCGGTTACCCCGGTAGCCTACAGAAAAGAGGACAAATCCGTGAAAAGCGAACGCAGTTTCCCACCGGTTCGGGATTTATTTCAGATGCACTTTGAGCTGGGAGGTTCGGTGGAAGAATGCACACCTGAATGGCTTCACATGTGTGAGAGGCGCATTTGCATGGTGTGCAGGGAAGCTCTAACAGGTATTCAAATGGTAGTTTGACAGCTATCATGTCGAGAGAGGCAGAAACAAGGGTGGGAGGGGGGCCTAGGGGGAAGACTCGGCATTAACAAACAGACACGAGATGTAATCCTTAATCAAGAATCAGGATTAGAAACAAAGTTGTCTCCGAAAGTGGGGCGAGAATGGGACAGATAAGAATAAATAACCAGAGAATTTATGCTGGGTATTAAAACACATTTTGAGTTCACGCAGAGACGTTCTCTTCACCCATTTCACATTCTAACCTCAGGGAGAAATTGCTTCCTCTTTTACCAGACAAACAGAGCCAGGGTTATTTTAATAATTACACAAGAAACGACCCAGAGCAGAGTACTGGAACTATTGGATGATTCACAAGGAAACACAAGGAGTTTGCGTGCGCCGGCTCTGATTCTTCCTCGGACAAATAGTCGCAATGAGTCCCTGTTCCTGCATTCTGTCGATATTTTACATAATCCCAGCCCATTGCCTAATCCTTTCATCCTGTTGGATTTCCGTGTCATGTGGATTATTATTTCTAAGTCAGAAGTGAGATTTTCCCATTGGCTCTTGAGGCTTAATTGACCTTAAACATCTCACTTCCTTGTTCAAGAAACAAGGGGTCAAAGGGTCAGGCTTCAGGGACAAGTTCAAGTTGATGTGAAAAAAAAAAACATTAGAATTAGTCAGAAATTAGAAAGAGACAGAACGAGCGTTTCTTGCTAAGGGCTGCCCAACGCCTCTTTTCTCTAAAAGGGAAGGTGTTGCAGGGTGTAAGTTTGCAAAGTTATATTTAGTGGAATCACAAGACTTCTGGAACAGTGTTCTTTGACAAACAAGACAAAAGTAGAGATGTTAAGCCATAATGCACAGCGCTCTGTATGAAGAAAAGACAAAACTTCACATTGGCACAAACACCTCAAAGCAACTGTCAAGCAGGGTGGTGGAGGAGTGATGATTTGTGTACGGACATGGACACCTTGCAGGCATGCGGGTTACCATGATTACCATGATGTTCTGGAGGCAAATATGAGGCCATTTACAGCTTTGTAAACAAATTGGCAACTGGATACCTACAAAAAGAATGACCCAGTCAAAGTCTTGCTGTAATGCTGTTTTAGACCTTTAGAAAGAAGAGTGTAAATGAGTTCCTGAAAACCTTAAAGAACTCAGTATATGTTCCAGAGCGGAATAGGCCAAAATTAAATAAAAAACAAGAGTGAAATAGAAGTTTGCAGATCAATCCTAAGTATTGATAATATTGATAATATGGATACCAAGTCTTTATCAGTATCAGATCAATACTAGTGTGGGAAGAGCGATACTTCAGTTTCAGATTCCCTCTTGAAGTTTTTTTTTTTTTGTATTGTAGTTTCTCAATACTAACTGAAAAAAGATTTAGTTTTAATTTGCTCTCAAATTTGCTTTGTTTTTCTATTGTGTCATTTTAACATGTTCTCAAAGTGTTTTGTAGATGCCTGTAAACTTATAAATCTGTCCTTGGATTTGACAAAAATAATTAAAAGAAACAAAAACCACAGAAAGGTCAGAATTTTGATAAAACACTGAAATAATAATAACATTGGTATTGGCGATACTAGCCCTGTACTTACTTGGCTGATGCCAAAATGTGCAATATCTCACACATATAGTGTGAAAGAATAAATACTAAGGCCCCATACACAGGAGAACAGGTGGTCAGTTTAAAAAAAAAACCCTCATCTACATGGGACCATTTCCAGAAATGTTTTCCTCCACACAGAAACATAGAGAACATGTTATTTTTTACTCCTCCACACCTGTAAGTGGCACTAAAGCATGAAGTGTGCGCCTTGCACATAAAGCTTAGCCTCCTCACAATTATGAGTTTAATCAGGAGCAGTGCTGGGAACACATGCAGTAAACTTAGCAGCAGAATGACCATGATTTAACAGCACCGCTAGCAGCTCAATGCGCTGAAGAACAGACAGCAATAACGAAGAGAGAAACGGTGAAGCTTTGGTCAGCATTCTGACGGGGACGCCGACAGAACTGCATCCCAGGAACAACTACATAATATTAACAGGTGATGTGAAGATTAACTTTCCTTTGGGTTTAAAAAATAAATAAATAAGGTTCAGGCATGGTTATTTGTTTGAATTTACTACCTGAATTTAGGTACTGCATTACCTCAGTTCAGAATGGATTTCTATAAGATGAAGTTAAGTATCTGGGTTTGAGTCCATCAGAACCAGAATCTCGAGGTTCTTCGTTCATGAGTTCCGCTGCAAACTTCAGCAGAGAGTTGACCACAGCTGCTGCACTCAGAGCTCAATACTCCAGCTGTGGAGTAGAACCAAGATGCACATTAACCGGTCAGTGGAAAAGAGCCTTTAATGTTTAATAAGAATTCTACCAAACCAAAAAATGATAAATGGCCCAGATACAGATAAAGGCAACTGTTAAGCACTTGGATTGTCAGCCTTGTTTAGAATAAGAACTGGAGAACTTGGAACCTTTTTCCAAATGTTTCACTTCTTCTTAATTTAGGAAATTCTCTTTTCTTTGTACTAACTTGCACCTCTATATAGAAACATTTAATGGGATACTGAAGGTGTTTTGACCTCTGTGCACTCTCTGATGAAGGAGTTACATGAATTAAAACTTGGCATTTATTCGTATCCTGCTCAGGCTTGGTGACAGGCAATTTTTTTTTTGCTCATTTCCACAGATTAAATACTTTTAAGAAACTAAGAGCTTGTGTCAAAATACATTTTAAAATGAGAAAAGCTAAAGGGGTATGGATACTTCAGTTTTAGTCTGAATCTTGTTGGAAAGCATATTAAAAAACATCCAAAAAACAACAAGAAAAGACTTAATCCACATTTAGATGGGGTTTTCTCATACATGAGGAAAGGGAAGCACACATTTCTTTCCACTTTGAAATAATTAAAATTTCCATCCATCACTTCCTGCTATGAAAATGTGGTGAAATTTCATCAGAGCACTTTGAGCACTAATTTATAACCTGCTGACCATAGAGATAAACCTCTAAAGCACCACTCTGCTACCCGAAAAGCTCTGTATGGTTGAAATGTTTCCATTTATTGTCGTCCTTTATCTTTGTCATGATGTCTGTTGTACTTCTTGAAATAAGATAATTTTCCCCCTAATACAAAGGGATTGTGTAGTAGGGGTCTGTGAACATATATATATATATATATATATATATACATCTATATATACATATAGTTTTTTATACCAAGACATTTTATGTGAACCTTCATATCTGTTGACACTGTTACAGTTGAATTTCCGCTTTGTGGGACAATAAAGGCCATTTCTATTTTGTGTATTTCCGACTTTTGCACTGGATCTGTGAATACATCCTGGTTACAAACTTTTACTACAGCACTTGGAGAAATAAAATATTATACCAAGTTTTAAATCTATACTATACAAGATGTTTGATGTGATTTTAAGCCTTAAATTAAGCAAGCAGAAAAGTCACACAAGCTTTGGTGTTTTCGACAGATGGCATTTATTCTCATCAGGCATCTGACATTAGAATCGCTACAGTTTGCCATTTAGGGAATGGCTACTAAACCTCCACGTAAGGAACGAAAAGCAGAATAAAATAAAAACGGAAAATAACTGTAGTTAGAGGGAAAACTCCTGCTAATGCTGCCTGTTGGTCTTCCTGCTAAATCTGGTCCTCTTGGTTCTGCTGTGAGACTGGATTCAGATCAGCGGTCTCACAACGCCAACATTCAGTCACATTTTTATATATGCAAGTTTCACAAACATCAGATATGAAATGCAACAATTCATACAGCTGCTTTTCCACCGAACATTCATAAGTAACGGTGCACAGTCGAGACAGACAGAGAGATTACAACAGAGAGACCAGAAGTCTTCAGCCACGAGGATCAGAACTGGGAGAGATGAACGACAGACTCTGAAGTACGATGGCGTGTTAGGGCCTTTGTAGATGAGGCGGACAAAAAGGAAATTTCTGCCAAAAAAATCTCAAACTATCTAGAAAAACAAGGACATTTCTGAGCATGAGAAGTCAAAAAACGCTAGAGAAATTCAGAAATTTAGATTAATCTCCGAAATTTTCTAGAAAAAAGTCTAAAACGTTTCGACTTTCGAAAGTAAGACAATTACTTGTTTTTCTGGAAAATTTCTGACTAACCTGAAATTTTTTAAAGGAAAATTTCAAACTTTTAATCTCAGAAATTTCACCTTGTTTTTTCTAGAAAATTTCGGAGATAAAATTTAGAATTTCAGTGTTTTTTTGCAGCAAATGTTAACATTTTGAAACTCAAATGTCCTTGTGGTTTTTTTTTTATTTCTGAGAATCTCAAAATTTCAGAGATTTTTTTTCCCCCCCAACAAATTTTTTTACTGTTGAAACAGAAATTTCTTTGTTTTTCCGGGAAAATTTTTGAAATTAATCTCAAAATTTCTGAATGTTTTTTGGCAGTAACTTGCTCATTTTTTCCTCTCTACAATGGCCCTAACATGCCATCGTACTGAAGGCCTCTCTTCTCCTAACGAAAACAAAAACATACAGTTGAGCATCTACAGAAGGTGGAGCTGTGATATCAGGTGGAGCTCACCAGTAGCAACGAGACGACCACTAATAAGGCTAAAGAAAGAGAGCAGCAAGGGGACAGAAATCTAGTAGTGAGGCGTTCACAGATTGTCATACGATGACACAAGAACAGGTGGTGTGTTTATAGTTTAAACCTGCTCATATTTAACGATTACACTAGCCTCAAAGCTTAACTGTGTTACTGTTTTGTTTTTTTTACAAGTGCTCAAGTGTTAAAGGAATAGTTCCACAAAGTTGAAGGAGATTTCCACTATTCTCATTACGTTAAGAGGCTACAACTAAGAGTTTCACCCTTTAAAAGGTCTGCAGTTTACTTAGAGACACCCAGAAAAATGAGGGGCTGACTGGAACTGGACGATTCTGGATGCTGCAAATGAGAGAAGACTCAAAGTTAGCAGTTTTTTAAATAGTTAACGTGTTTAAAGCGAGAGGAAGGAAAGAGGTGGAAAGGTTTTTTTCAGATAAAACTGAATATACTATATCTACTTTTCATACAGGCTGTGGGAAAGCAGAAGTTTCAATAGATAATCGGAAGGCTGACAATTTCATAAAACATATTGTGTTATGTTTACCGTGAGTCAGAACATGCTGGATTTAGAAAATGTTGGCAGCCTTTTGGAGATCTCCGTAAACATAAATATTTACATTCTCAAGGATGTATCCACGGAAACTGGTTTTAGAAATGCTAGCCAAGCTAACGGTGCTGTTGCTAATACATGATGCTAAGTCTAATTTAAAATAATTTTGCTTTTTGTTTCTTTCTTTATTACAAAAAAAAACAAAGAAAAGACAAAAAAAAAAAGCAGAAAAAAAAACAAACATTCTAGTTTTGCAGTCATTGCAGTAGAAATTAGAGTTAGCTAAAATCTGGACCGGCAGATCGAAGCTTTAGAAAAATTTAAGACTTAAAATTGGCCACGAACCTCTGATCTTTCACGTGGGGAAGCATTCTGTAAAAATGGGATTTAAAAAAAAAAGGAAGAAAAAGAAAAGAAACAACCAAAGAAATTGATGCATAAAATCCTGAAAATTCCAAAATTGTACAAGACATAATGACTTGTTTTAAATTAATAACTTTAAAAAAAGGTTGAAGTAGCTTCAGATATCATTCAGATTAGTGGTAACATCTTATCTTCGCATAAGTTGCACAGATTTGCTTGGTGGACTAAAGCTGCTACCCAACAGCAGAGCTGAGATGAAACAGTGTCCTGTTAGTTTCCCCTCAGGAAAGGACATGTGAGAAGTTGGTTCTGATGCGAAAGAAATCTACTAAATGAACTAAAAAGTGATTGTTAACTCTAAATCTACCAAATTTTCCTCCTACAACAGTCTTCCTATCAATTCTTCCCAAATCTGTTTCTGGGTAAGAGTTCATCCGTTTTGTCTCCTAGAACAGGATTTACTATGCTGAGCTGAACAGTTACTCTAGAAACCGTATCGTGTCTGTTGTCAAAGTACAAGCTTCTATGATTACTCTTCTACGGCACAAGCAGAAAAGGCGTTTTTCCTTGAAACTGTAATTGAGAGTGTGACAGAGTCAGAGTCTATGGCACGTTTCCATTGCGCGGCATGGCGCAGTTCATGCTTGGGTTTTCTCTGCGGTTCAGAATCCTCTCGATGCAGCCGGGGATCAGCTGCTCGTCTCGGACACAGTAACCCCCTTCGAGAGTGTGTCAGCGGACATTTGCGAGATTTGGAATGAACTCGTCATTTCAACTGACAATCAGGAGAAACTCACCATGCTGCAGCTCATACAGAGGAAAATCTAAAACGGAGCCGTACCGAACATTGAAATGGAAAAAATACCTTAAGAGATTATGAGACTACTGAGTGAGAATGGGCCGAGTCAACGATCGTATGGCCAAGACAGTGAGCATATTCAGAGTCAGCGCTGGGTTAAGATGTTTGAGGGCAAAGTGCAGGAGCAGCAGCGTCACAGAATGCAGTTACATCCTTCTGGAGTCAACACAGGTAGGTGGCGCTGCGCTCAGTTACTGGCCACCTCGTCTGCATTGTCCACGCCCTCTAAGGTGCTGTCCAGTCCACCGCGGGTGCGCCAGATCTTCACTGTGCGGTCGCTATGATGCAAGAAAGCAAATAAGCAAAATTCAGACAAATGGAAAGAATGCTAAAGTTCATGTTAACCTGCTATAACTCCATGTCTTTTGTCATAAAACCACATAAAGAAAGGTCTTATCTACCAGCTCTACTTAATCAATGGATGTGGTGTAGCTACCATTTTTAAGTTTGAAGAGGTAAAAATGAACAGAACTGAATCTGGAATTCTGTCTGCAAAAATTTTAGGTTTTTCACCAGTCCTGACCTCACAATCCAATATGGCTTCCTTAATGTAACACACAGTCCATCATACACTCAGACCTATACAACCGCCTTAAGCTAACATGTTACTACAGCGAAATGCAGAGAAATCACTATAGCTTGCAGATCGGTTAACAGCTGAGCTAATTTTAGATAACTTTATAATAATAACATTGAAATATGTGCAACAAGTTCATGAGTTGGATGCTGTAACACGACACTAAACCTAGTTATTGTTTGATGTTTTTCCCCCATCCCTCACTCTGTAGCTCTGTAGTTTCAGATGTTAAAAAAATGGTTAAAAAAGTGAAGCAATCCAAAGTATCAGAATCTAAAATGGAGCCATACTGTGGCCACACAAACTGGCCCAAACTCTTTCACAGAATACTGACTCTCTAAGCTCACTGCAGCCAAAGCATGTGTTGGAGTGTGTGCGCGTGTGTGTGTGTGCTGGACTTACTCAGAGGCTGTAAACAGGTGGCTGCTGTTTGCAGCGATGCTGTTTATGGGGCTCTCATGACCCTTGAGCTCCCCCAGAGGCCCCAGTGTGTCTGTGTGCCAGAGCTTGAGCACCCCTCCTCTGCAGCCACTCAGCAGGGCCGGGGAGCTGGGGACGATGCCCAGGGCACAAACCCAGTCACGGTGAGCATTTGGGACTTGCTATGAATGACAATGACACATTTTGTTATTCTAATGGTGCAATTCATAATAACAGCGTTCAGGCAGCTATCTTAAAGTAGCCGCTTGAACAGATTGTTTGAGGGATTGGCATTGTGTACCTGCAGCAAGTCTTTGCGATCCAGGTCCCACTTTTTGATTCCGTTGTCGCGGGAACCGCTAAAGAAAATGTCCCCCTGGACCACCAGTGACTCGATACCGTCATAGTGGGGAGGCTCAAAGTTGTGCGTAGGGCTGACGCTCCCCAGAGAGCCTTCACTTACATCGAACAACTGCAACAGCAACAGACGTCTGAACAACTGGCTACTGTTTTGGATTTTTTTCTATCAAACGCTAGTTGTCAGAAAGAAAACAAACGGCCATCCGAAGGCTGAGTCAGACTGGATTATGTTACAAGAAAAGAAACCCACCTTAATGTAATGATCCTTGGACCCAGTGATCACCAGGTCCTGGTTGTTTCCAGACTGATCCACAGTCAGACACATGACAGGACCCAGGTGACCCGTTAGCTTTCCGGTGGAAACGAATCTGAGCAAAAATTAAACGTTTTGCCATTCAACTGTTCCTCCCAGAACCGTAAAGAGATAGCCAACAGGAAACCTGATTACATTATTATTCATCATATAACAAAGGGGAAAATGTCACCAGCGCAGCAGGAGGTTTACACACCACACTTTGTAAAATGTAGCTCGTTCCTAAAGTTCAGAGACCAAGTTTGGCTGTTTGCGCCCAGAAAATGACAGCATATTTCCATCTCGTGTTGTTTTACTCATTCAAGGTGACGGCTATTAGCAGATTTATTTTCCAACAATGGATAAACAGGCAATCCATCAAAGCCAACAGCAGGCAGCTGACAGTAACTGATGGAGGCTGAAGATTGGATTCTGTCTGGTTTTCAGTCTGAATTAAGTTGTTTAAGCAGTGAAAACAATCAAACTTCTAGTCTCTTAAACATCTCCATGTTTTGTCACCCTACCACCCGAAACCTTAGAGTACTTTGTTGGGATTCTGTGCCACAGACCAACAGAGAATGTGTAATTGAACTGGGTAGAAACTGATACAGATCTTAATTTTTGGAAAGAAAATCCAAAAAATGTGGCATCTATTTGTACTGAGAAAACTTTACAATTCCAGCTGCAAGTCTTTCAGGGTGCGTCTCGCCAAGAGAAGGAAATTGTTTGAGCCTCAAAACACAGAGCGCAATAAAGACGCAAACGTTTGACAGACAAGTCTGTCAAGAAAAATAAAAAACATAGAATATACGAGATTAAATAGTCCGGCCACCATAAAACTTAAGAGCTGGGATTACTTTATTTAAGGCCAAATCAGACTTTTACAAAATAAATTTAAGACATTTTAAGGCCTTCATTTTAGATACACAAATGCACGTGGACATCCTGAGAAGGTAATTCAACATACATCAGTGGATTAGAAGAGAAGCGTAAAGGCAACTTACCTCCTCAGATCCCACACCCGAACTGAGTTTCCAGCAGCAGCATACAGGACCATTCCATTGGGATTGAGAGCAATTTGGTTGATCTGGTTTTCCCCTGACGGGATGGTGACCGTCCGACTGGTGTTAGATGCACAGATATCCCCAACGTTGACCTGACCAGAGGACCTGGACACAGAGAAGGGAACTGGTGAATATCTGTGACCAGAAAACTTTCAGCTCACTGAACAGGTTCTATCATATTTCGTCCCAACCTTCTGACATGGGACTGTGATGTGAGAGAGTTGATATTAAATTCAACTCAGAAATACTTTATTAATCCCGAGGCTGCATGTTGCTCTAACTCATATTAGCCAAGTTTCCTGGATAGTTTCTTAAAACCTTTTGCTGGCAAACATGTTCAAATTTTTTCAAGCAGCACAAGGGACAGTGGTGGGCACTGCCGACTAAAAAGATAGCTGCGCTAACCCTAAAATACTAATCATAAACCCTAACTCCACCAGCACTAAACGGCTATGCCGACACAGTATTTTGCAGAAGCTACAGGATTAAATCAAACCATTTGTCACGAGGAAAACGTGAGAAGAATCTCAAAACAATTCAAATGTGAATTAATGCATGTGTTCATTCGTTTGTTATATACTACATGCCATTTGCTTAATAACGGTTTTTCCAGAAACAAAAAGATTGAGGAGGGGAAACAAAACTGCTGAGCAAACAGTTTCCACCCACTTTAAAATAAGAACATGAAAGTAAAAGTCTAACTACTTGAACCATTGTCAACAGTTGATGACTGAGATTTCAACACAGATGTCAAACTTTCTTCAGCTGAAGGTAAATTACAGTCTTGTAATTTATCTGGAAAGTTTTTATTTAGGGGAAGCCAAGTGCACTAAATGTTTTCAAAGTTAGCTCCACTATTAGCGCATTGGCGGAAATTGAACACATTGAGGATCCTGCTTACGTTAGAGTTCTGATGCATTTGGCCGAGTCCCTGATGTCCCACACTTTGATGTACGAAGTGGAGACGGTGAAGACTAGACTGGAGCTGTAGCGGACCGACACCACGTTGTTAGGGTGGCCTCCCAGAGACATTATCTCCTGACCCGTCACCAGGTTCCACACTTTACAGGTCCGGTCTGCAAGAGGATCCAAATCTGTTAATGCTGCCACTGTTTTATATCATCAGAACTACAAGATTAAAAAAAAAAAAAAAATGCAGTACATATGGATGTTAAAACCGTTAAATGATCAAAACATTCAACTCTTTCACCATTAACAATTAGTGGGAAAAGAGTGAGCTGCTCTAGAACAACATAAGTCTCTTTTTATTATGCTGAAAAGCCTCTTCAGGATGAGAATTTTCCTTTTACACAGAAAGTCATTTTGTTTCATTACTTCATTTATCCACAGCCTTCAGCCCTGTCAGCTTTTATTATAACAGCTTAACAAGGAGTCAAGCACTAATAAACAAACAGGGGAATAACACGGAGACATGAATGGCGTCTTGATGAGTGATGTGATGGCTACAACCAAGAGGAGTGAGAACTGGAAGCGTTAACCTTTGGATCCGGTGAACAAAAGGTCGTCGGTGCAGTCTACACACAGCACGGCTTTGCTGTGTCCCTCCGCCACATGAACGCACTGTAACGTCGCTGAGCGGCTGCTCTTAGTGGACGGCACTGGGTTGATAACGCCCCTAAAAAACACATACGCAAGTCACTATAGTGGTCAGCTAACCAGTCACTGTGTAGCCCAATTATCAGAGATGAGAAGAGAAAGAAAACACACCCAAAAACATGCAAGGTACCGAGCTCTCAGAGCCAATTAACACACCACTGGAGGACAAATCTTTGCTGTGCTGAGAGGGAAAACGATTGAAACACACCTAAGCAGAACGAGATAAATGACGTTAATCGCATTAGCTGGTTTAGTGCGTCACTGTGACAGAAAGACACCACAGCAGTGAGAATGGAAACCCCAAAGAGGGCAGTCTGTGTTCAAAATCCACCTCAAGCAATGTAACAAAGGGTCAAACTTTACTAGACAGTTCTATTTTTTTTTTTTTTTTTAAAGGCGGTACTTTTGTGGACTGATGGAGAAGGGAAGGAAGAAGGTGGAGGATTCTGCTGGAGAACAGATTGACATTCATGCATCCTGGAAAGGAAGAGAGTCCAGCATTCCTGAGACGTGATTGGCTACTGGTTTACACAGCAACAAAGTCAATTTCTTAAAGTTTTGTGACATCATGGCGGCAGCCTTCACTACACTCCATGTCAAACGTTAGGAAGAAACTTCAGCTTTCTGTTCTGCTTCATGCTAATAATTTAGCAAGAAGACCATAGATGTTATTTACACAACATGTTATTTTGTACGCATTCAGACATACACTATGCTTGGTTTGGTCACTAAAAGTTTCTGTCACATCATCTATATGGGGTAAAGTTGATTTTAGCTCAAAGTGAATTATCCAAGGTTTCCTTCAACTGGGTTGCTGCTCGGTGCTTCTCCATGGCAACCTGTTTAACATGTAATTGCCAAATATCTAGAAGTCAATTCTAGAAACATCTATTTCAGAATACGTCGAATGCCGTTGTTCCGACCTATAAGTTAAAAAAAAAGGTATTATTTTTATAGTCAAATTCTTTGTTTCTGTTCAATAAATTAAATAGAGTTGATTCTGCATTTTAGGACAGGTCTTCGTGATAGTTGCACTTTAAAAAAAAAAAAAAAAAAATTTATGTTAAAACCGTCTGTTCAGATCAGCTCGTTCAAGTCTCTAAGAGAAAAATAAGTGGAATTATTCTGTGTGTTTACTCAAAAATCTAGTAAATTCAGCTGAGGATTTGTTATAGATCTTACTTTAGTTTGCCAAATCTGTACAAAAAACACCAGCAAATATTTTAGAACATTTTCCATCACCTAAAACAGGCTTGAAATTAATTTCAGAATTCCATTCTTGATTTTATCTGAAAATGTTTAATCAATAGAAATTAATTAGTACAAAACAGAGTTCTCTGACTATCCACCTGGTTGTCAATTATACCAAAATAAAACAAAAAATGTCCCACACTATTACTGTAATAATATATAATTTTAACAATTTAAATGAAATTGTTGCCAATCTGTTTTAAGTCAAAGCTATTACATAATGTTCTACATTATTTTTGCTAGTATTCCCATAGAAAAAAACAAACAAACAAATACTTTTTCAAGGTTCTAGTCATTCAGTTCCATGCCTACTTCATAACTTGTTATGCAACATACTTATGTTACATTTGACTTGATATTTGAACACTCCAGTTAAATCTGTTAAAAACATTCACAATTAAATGGGAAATTAGGCACCGAGACAGAGTTGGAAAGGTCAGCAACACTCCCAGTTCAGCTGCTGCATCATTGAAGGGTGTGCAAATCTGTTTACACTCAGGAGGAAAGAGTGGGAAGACTGCAGCAGAGAGACACATGAAACAATAACGTCACTGCTAGGATGGGCTCTCAGCCAGCAGTGTCTCTCTACAACACACTTCATGTTTTATTTAAGGTAAACGAGGCGGGGGGAAAGTCTGGGTCCAGCAAAACATGAGGTCAACTTCAAATAAATCCATCTTGCATATCTGAATGGTGATCTGCAACGTCTCATGATCTTATCCAATGTTTTCAGATGTGAGATGAAAATCTGAAACATAGCCAAAACCTATCTGAAGCTCTGGTTGTTACACACTAAGAAAATTATTAATGATGACAAATAAGAAGATTTGCCATATGAAATGTCAGCGATAGCTTCAGGCTGGTGCCAGTGTAAATGTCATGTTGCAGTCTGGAGGCTTTTTTTTGGTTGGTGTCCTGCTAGCTAAGTGGTCAAAACACAAACTGTTTAACCGTTTCTGCTCCACGGCAGGAACCTCAGGAGTGGTTATTTATATCCGTGTGATTATTGGATCACCTTCCTGGACGTCAGAAAATATTGAATCAAAGCATTCATAAAGGGGCAGTATTATGTAATTTTCTAGACACATTAGTGTCGTTTTATAGCACAATCAAGTAACTATGTTGAAATGGTTGTTAAAAAAATTATATAGATTTCAAATATGGCTTAGAAGAAATATTACTTTGTAATTTAACACCTTGAAATTGGGCCTCTGTCTCTTTAAAAAAAACTCCTGTCCTTTCTGAAACCCCACCTTCAGGAAGTCATCACAACATGGCTCCTCTGTTAATGCTTTAACAACGTTTTTACCAGAGTTTCACTGATAAGTACCTCCTATAATGAGCTCAGCAAATGCTCATGTGTTTGCACCATGTGTTTGCTAATTGCTGCTGGCTAGTCTGAAGGAACTGAGAGAGGGAGAGGCGCGTTGTGAGGTGAAACCTAGGAATCTTGAAAACTGCAGCTCAGAGGAGGAGCTTCGTCCAGGAAGGCGGAGCTAGGTCCACCCAGGCGTTTTACACAGCTGAATGGTTGCTACAGGAGATTAAAGGATTTCTCAAAGATGTAGGAAAGAATCAAAGCAACACTACAGGTGAGGACATAACATTATAACATGATGTAAAGCTAAAAAAAGATTTACTTAATTGTACACAATATTTCCCCTTCAGTAGGGAGTTAGCTTCAATGGATTTTATTTTGGGGTGTCAGATTAGACGAGATTTGATGCAGGTATGTATAATTTCCTTCCATTTTGAAGCTGTGGACTACTTTGTTTGAATGTTTAAAAAGAAAGCAAGACTCATAAAAGGGAATTCATAACAAAATATAGATCCAAGGAGCATCAGATACAGAGTGATAGGCCAAAGTCAGAGCCAGCAGGAATGAAAAGGGTCATTATAACTCAAGGAAGAGTCATAATTTCAAGGTTAGGGAGCAAAATTATGTTGAGTTCAGAGCACAACTGGTTTAGGAAACGCTACATGCTTCTCGACAGCAGAAAATTGACAGGAGTATTAGTAGAGTTAAGGTACTGTAGCTTCACCTTCTTACAGGTTTGCAGCCAAAATGCTGGCAACAAGCTCTTACTGTTTATTCTCCTTGACCTTTGCCCTGTCAGCCGCTGCTTGTGCCTTGTCATAGGTCTTCCTGCGAGAGAGTGGGGACGGCTCTGGGGTTCGCTTCTCCAAACCTGACACAGTTCTGGAGCCAGAGCTGAGTGTTCGGTTGGACCAATTGTTCAGAAACACAAACATTAATATTTACAAAGCAGCAGTTGGGACATTTCAATCCAAACAAAATGCCATAGAGAAGGAGCATGCAGCAGTGTACACAGAAACACAGTTACCTGGTACTGTAAGGCCCAATAGAGGGGGTGTTCCTTGCCAAGCCCATGTTTACTAATAAAGACTCTTCAGGTTTTTGTTATGCTCTGGCAGTCAAAAGTGTAACTTGTAATTTGAGTGGGGGTGCATCTTTAGAAAGTGTTGTGAAGTAAATGTGCAACTGGTTTGAAGCAGGGATTTAAAAAAAGGAGAAAGCAGTCTGGTTAGTGTTTTTACAAGAGATGCATCGAGAGATAAGTTGGTGTTTTCACACCTGATAGTCAGGCAGATTTGATTTGATTGGCGACCAAAATTGGAACATTTGTTACATTTCCTGGTGTTACACAACTGGTGTGTTTCTCTTTCACTCCGCACTGCATTAAATGACTCAAAACTTTTAAAAAACCTGTTCCCCTCCTCGCCTGTGTGTGCGCTGCACTAAGAACCACTGAAGAAAACGAAGAAGACACAGAGCACAACTTCCACCGTCATGAAACGTAAACAAAAATGGCGTAGTGTCAGATTTTAGCGGTTGTAGGATTTCTCTTTTGTCTTTGACAAAAAGACCACCAGCCATTTTCTCTGAGAGCGCTAGTTTGTTTTGGTTTTATTTATCCAGAATGCCCTGCAATGTAGTCCACTTCCTGCTTATGGAGCGGAGAAGTCTTCTATAAGTTCACCATCTGTATCAGTGAGGGGTTTAAAAATAAAGTTAAAGAAAAAAAAACTACACAGCACAGGAAATACACAAAAGGATTGCTGTTGGTAATGCTAACTATGCTAAATGCTAATAAACACAGATAAAGGCAAAATATCTAAGATGTCAAGAATTTAATATCTTTGTTTTCGAATATTATTCAAGCCCAGAATGGTGGCTAGCCTCTGCTCCTAATAAAAGATAATTATTGATCAATCATGTTGGAAGAGATGACAAACTAAAACGTAAGTTGTTAAATATTTTTAAATGATCTTACAATAAAAAGTGTATATTTCGTGACAATTGGACACATTACGTCACCAGGTTATTGTGTATTTTCAGCTCTTCCCTTTATTGGAAATCAGCTTCAAAGTCTCTGACCGGTGCATCTCTATTTTTAGTTCTGATAAAGCCGTAAAGAGCTTGTTTTTGCATGGGACTTCAAGAAAGCCATGCATTTTCTTGATTTATAAATCTTTTCATGCTTTTATATCTGCTGGGCTAACAGGTGGTGTTTTTAAAAAAAAAAAAAGCCAACCAAACTAATAAAGCCGCAGTCTCCACCATGCAGCAGCATAGAGAACTGTAGAGGTGAACCTGTATGTAGAAGAGAGCTGGGCTTGGACTTACATGCTGCCCATTTTAGAGGAAAAGCCAGGGGAAAGAGCTGTGTAGTCTCTGACTGATGGGCCCGACAAGTCCATGTCCACTCCACCTCCATCTGGGGCTTCAGCCAAAGACAGCATGGGGCCGGAGAAATCAGTGGGCGCATCACCGGCAGATTCACTGTTTGCGTACAGAAGCTCCATCTGAGTGGTGGTCCTCCTGCGGGCCTGTGTGGAAAAAATCCACCCAAAAAATTAAGCCTAGCTAACACTTATAATCAGTCGGACATTATGACTATAATTGCAATGTACCTTGCTCCTTGTTTTGGACTCCCCACAAAGTTTCATAAGGTCCGATGCCAATGTGCTACAGAGGAAATGCAATAGGCATCAAGAAATGCACTTAAGGTTCACTGCAAATAAAGCGAAAAAGGGACTCGTACAAAAAAAACCAGGAGAAACTCCAACATCAAAAATCAATTACAGCACACACTGCCACAATAATGTAAAGTAGAAAAAACACAAGAGACATGACAACCTTCAAAATAACCCACAATAATAAAAGCATCTTTAAAGAAAAAAAAACAAAACAAAAAGCTGTTTTCCTTGAAGCATTAACTCACGTTCCTTCTGCTGAGGGACTCTGGGCTGACTCATCGCTGCTGCTATCATCCCCATTTTCTGTCAAATGAGATCAGTGAAGAACATCAGAGCTGTGATGACAGTCTTTCTTGGTAAAAATGAGATTCCTGCTCATCTTCATTAACATTGCATTACTGATTGAGTTTTCATATCCCATTTTTTCTGCTTTTTTTGTTGCAGCTGCTGAATTAGGCTTCTAAGCATCTCAGCAGATAAGAATATTATGAAAAAAAGTTCATTCATTTCAGTACTTCAAGAGTAAAACTTGATACACAGATTCATTATGCACATAGCAATATATTTCAAGTGTTTGTTTCTGTTGACTTTGTGGATTATGCTTCTAATGTAGGCCCAAAATCTGAACATTACCAATTTTGAAAAAATCCTAAGAAATCTTAGGGCCATGTTGTGTTCTACACAGTCATGTTGAAGACTGGTGACAACTTGGCAGCTGTCCAGCAGACAGTAACAGACAACTTCAACAAGGATGGAAGTCACAAAATATTCTAAAAATGTTCAATTCACCCAAGGTAACTCAGAAAAATAGCTGTTTTAGGTGATTGTTCCCTCTGGTATTGGATGTTGTTCACTAGCCTTACTGGATATGATGTCATCAGCTCAGTTGTTGCTAAACAACAGACATAACACCCCTAGTAAATTTGTTACAATATCTGGTGAATGTAACAATGCCTCACTCTTTGCCACACTTTCGATGTTTCAAAAGTCAGCTGCTTTATTAGGGAAAGTAAGATATTGGATTTGTTTCATGCAAATCTCAAGGATTCAAGCATCTCCAAAGCAAGACCTCTTCCTAGCAAATAAAATGACCATCTTTTGTGTCTTGCTTGTAATGTAAGCCCCTTGTTAAGAAATTCTTTTCTTAAAGTTGAAGAAGCCCTGTAGGGTTGTTTTGAGGCTACTGATTGGGATGCACTGTGCCAGCCACACGGAGAGAACAACACGAGGACTGAGTGTGTGACTATCTAAAATTCTGTCTGGATAACACTCTCCCCACTAGAACAGTGAGATGATTTCCCAATAACAAACTACAACAAACCATATGGCATTCTATTTCCCCAAGTGTTGTAACATTTTTTTCTATCTGGGATTAATGGAATATTTCTGAATTGAAAAAGGTAGTTGTTAAAAAGATGCACAAACAGAAATATCAGCAGCTTTCACAGGTTTATGAAGCAAAGCACAGTCAACAGTTGTGGATGGCGGATGGAGTCAGTGCTTCAGGAAAACACCACACACAGATGTATCCGAGAAATGGGCTTCAACAGTCACCTTCCTTGTGACAACACTAGGAAGTTTCACTGCAACCGTAGCAGTGGCACAGGATGATTGTCTCCATGCCACGACACATGCAAACAGAACCATCCATTCATCGCCTATCAGGTCATCCTTGCAGGCTCATGAAGTCGCCCCAAACAAGTACTGGTAGCACATACTGTATACTTTCACTAGGCCGACATTTCTATATTAAAAATTTTGTTTTAAAATTGTTTGTATGCAAAACAATTTCTGGTAAACTGAAATTTTGATTTTGATTTCATACACGTCATTAAATTTTGTCACCTTCCAAAAATAATGGCCTAAATCACTTTTTGCCTAAAATTGTCTGGACAATAAATAAATAAATAAATAAATCACCTCTTTTTTCCAACAGATATATTTCAGCAAAAATAATAATAAAATAATAATAACAATAATAGTAATAATAATAATAATAAAATAATCACTTTAGAAAAAATAATTAAGCCCAATATTTTAGGAAGGCGACATTATTAACTGCAGTAATGCTTGAAATATATCACTCTTATTACAATGAATGTAAGATCTGAAATACATTTTTTTACTGAAACAAATCAACTTTTAATAATATTTTAATTTATTGAGATGTACCAGCAAAATGTGAAAAGAAAAGAAATCGTCGCCATGCTTTTTTTGATAGTCAACCTTGTTCCTTGCTGGATCCACTGGGATCAACGAGCAGGAAAAGATGTGAGGTCGGGGGTCAGAGGGTGACCCGGTGTGTGAGGGCTGGGATGGAGGCAAGAGGTCAGAAAGGTTATGAGCGTGAGAAATTATTAGGTTGTCTCTCCTGTTGAGACCGGAGAGATCTGAAACGATCGCGTAGTTATTCCTGTAAAAAGTGTCTGTACCGGGGTTAGCAGGTGCTAAAGCATGGAGGCCGTAGCACATATCAGCTGGAAGGGAGGCAGAGGGGGGGAGGAGTGTTTCTGAATTAAGGAACAGGGGGAGGAGGGTCAGCTGGCAACTGGAGGGAAGCTTGGCTGCACTGCACCTCATGCACCTGCTTCTGTTAAGTTTAGTTAGTTCAAAAAAAGTGCCAAAAGTAGGAACCATGCATTCATAAGGAGCAGTAGGGGCTAATGTGATTTCACTTACCAACTGGGAAGTTACCTAGCTCTGTGAAAACATGAGAAAGCAAAAAAGAAAAACATGGGGGAAAACAAAAGTGCACAAATCAAAAAACAATCCCCCAGTAAAAAACAAAAGGAAAATTCAGGAGTATAGGTAACTAAACTAAATATGGCATACTACTGAACAGGCTGGCAAAATACAAGCATGAAAAAAACAATAGGTAGAGCAGTGCAGAAATGTTTTTTTTTTCTGCTGTAGTATCAGTAGTAAATATAGAAACTAATCAGGCCAGCTTCTGTTCAGCAGATGGCAACAGGCAAGAGCATCTCTCCAACGGTTCAAACATGCAGCTGACCAGCAACCCAATCCTCTTCCTGAAAGAACACAAGCCTTTCTAAAACTAACCTGAGAAATGAACAAACATGTCAGCGTCCTACTCTCTAAGATGAAATTGGAGATTGTCAGATTAAAGGTGAGGATTTGTTGTACCTTGCAGAGCGTTTCCCAGCAGCGCGTCTAGCTCCGGGTTGAACTCGGCCTTCTCCTTCAGCATGTGGAACAGCAGCTGGTTCTGTGTGGCGCTGGTGATTTCAGTCTGCTTCAGGCGGCCCTCCATCACCTTCACCTGAGACTCCCGCTGAGCGGCCTGCAGACCCTGAAAAGGTCATACCCTTTACATTAACCACCGTTTTTTATTTACCCTTAAAAAAAAATAAAAACCTATTGATTTGTCTTTAGAAATCACTGGTTCTATTGTAGGCACACATTTGTATCCAGCTAAATTATAAATCTAGAAACCAACTGGATGACTTCTCTTGTTACTTGAAGATATAAAAAACTTCTTCAACGACAAAAGAGCACTTATGACTATCATGTCCTAAATGCCTGAACATCTCCACCAGCATATGCAAAATTTTAGGTCATAAAGCAGATTGGCCTAATACATTATTATGCTTGAATGTCTTAAATCACCACATTAAGATCAACTATTTTTACATACAGTTACTGCTAACAGAGCAGTATTGTGTCTCCTGTTAAGGTGAGGAGTGGTACCTTGTTAATTGCCATGGACATGAAATGATCCAGCAGGAAACGAGCTTCGACCAGAGTGCAAGAACCAATAACAGCAGAGACATCCACTGTGTCACCCTCCTCCTGCAAAAGAAACTTAGTTATTATTATTTTTGTATTATTTTGAATTATTGATTCTTTAGAAAATAAGTCCTAAGCAGGCGTTAGTATTTATGTGGGTAGTTAAGTACAGTTTGGCATAATAAAGCCTCCAATGTAGATATTCAAGCTATTTGAAAACCTCAACTCAACTCTTCCAAACGTACTTCAGAGCCAGCAGCCCTCCTTACCTTGGTTTCCTCCATCTGCATGATGTTGGCCTGACAGTCGGCGATGCTGTCATTAATATAATCAATGTTGGCGGTCAGCGCATCCACTTCCTCGTTGAGGGGGAGCACGGTCTTCTCTGCCTCCAGACCCTCTCTCAACAACCGGTCCCGCTTCCTGATCACCTTCTCCTTTCGCTTCGTCAGCTCCTCTCGTTGCTATGTTGAAAATATCAACAACTGTTATTTAAGTCTCTTTATGGAACAACTTCTGGATGTGATCAGTGTTGAAATTGATGGGAAAGAGCAGAAATGAAAGATATCAGATGATTCAGCTGTTTATTTTTTTACCTTTCATTGTATTTTTAAACCATAACGCACTAAGCATTAATTTTGCTAGCGCTAAAGCATTTTCAAAGTTAGCCAATGCGCTAATTAGCAGAGTGCTAATATGTTTTAAGCCTATTTTTTACTACACGGGCCTGAAAACAAGAACAATATTACAAAATTCACATGAATCAGTCTGGCCATTAAAAATAGCAGAACTTTGAAACAGATGTGTCTTGAGTTGTCACCATGTTGTTGGCAACAATTTATAAAATTTTAAAGTTACATTTTATTGAAAACTAAATTGAACATACCAAGTATATTTAAACATATGCTTTAAAAAGAAAATTAATAGGACTGCATCAGTCAGAGGGGCTTTGATGTGCCTGCTATATTAAGAGAACTTTTACACAGTCTTATTATTACCTTCTACCTAATCTAATGCATCATGTCCTCTTTTACTTTATTAATAACAAAGATAGCAAAGCTATTACAGGGTTTCTGTTGGTTTCACCAACTTAAATTTAAGATTTTTAAAGACCATTATGAATGCATTTAAGATTTATCTCCACAATAATATATAAATGTCACCTATCTAGTGATAAATTAGCGCATACCTGTGTTAGATGTAAAAAAGCTAAGTAGCTAGCAAGGGTCTGATAGCAGTGAGTTACCAATAAGCGCAACAGTTTTCAGGTTGAGTGTGACTCAAACTTTTGCCTAAAAAAAAAAAAGAGAGAAAAAAGAGAAAAGCAAAAAAGAAAAAGGTGGAATATACTGGCTTAAACAGTCCAGCCATGACAAAATTTAATATTAATGTTTTTAAGGCCAACTTTTTAAATGTATTTTAGAGATGAGATTTTAATTTTGGATACATGAATTTAAGACTTTTAAAGCATGAATTTTACTTTCCCCGCATGTCCAACAACCCACAGGTAGCGTTCTGGCTCTTGTCAGCTTCATTTAAAACCAAAGCTGAAATAAAACATCCCACTGGGTGCGTCATGACTTCACCTTGAGGAGACGGTTCATGTCGGCCTCCATGTTAGAGATGGTCATCCTCTGCATTATGACGTCTGAGATGCGCCGCTCCAGGGTCTGCCATTTGTTACGAGCGACTCTGGTGGAATAAACACCAGCTGTGCGCCTGTAGGAGGACCTGGACACACGGCATCGTTCGTCAGTCATTCAGGCTCTTCAGTACATACAGTATAAAGGCACACTTCAAATTGTAGCTTGAAACTGCATTATTTTTCTTACACGTCACAATAACGCACTATTTGGTGGCAATGTGTTGAACGCAATTTGTGGTTGTAACATGATAAAATATGAAAATTTGATTAGATCAAAATCCTATTCAGGTTCAGTTATATCTTGTTAGTAGGAACCTAAGAGCCATTTGTAGCCTCACCATGTGCCGTTGGCAGCCGTGCTGCTGGAGGAGTACAGGCGTCCGGAGGGCGGGCGGTGACTGGAGTCCTGAACCGTCTCTGGAAGGTGGACTTTCCGGACCACTTTACCTGAGGTGGGCCTCACCTGTCTTCTCAGAGCAGTCACCTGACAAACACACACATGCCAGATATAAGCTGATGCAACATGGGATCGCCAACTTGTCAGTTTTGGTGCCCTATCCACTTACAAATGCAAATTACAGTATATGAACATGTAGTACTATAAATCAGGAGGTATGAACTGATACATTGTTTGTTTAATATGCCTTCTAGCCAATAACTCCATGTTATTCTCATGGCTGTAAATTGACTATAATATTGATTTGGTATACATTTTATGTTTCTTGAATGATTTATTATGCTGTTTTAATAGATTTCCTTGAATGTAAAGCACTTTGCAACACTTGCTTAAAAAGATTCTTTATAAATAAACTATTATTATAACTTCATAGTTTTGAAATACTTGATTATTGTTTATATTAATAACAAATCTAAATGACATAAATCATGATTTGGGCCTATGAGCTTTATACAAAGTGAAGTGTTTGCAAAATATGCATTCATAAAAAAAAAGAAAAAAAAAGAAAAGAAAAATCTTAGGGTCTCCCCTAAAAATTGGCACCTTGAGCTACTGCCCCTTTAAGTCTGGCACAGACACCAAGTGTTACCAACACTGTTCACTGTGATATGAATAAATAGTTCTACAGAGGGATTTTTCCCTGCTAAATAAATGTATTAAATTTCAAAGTTGTTGTTTGGTCTGTAAAGCTTTTATAAAGATTTGGTGGGACTGAATTTCTAAATCATATGCAAACCTCTTTGAAAAACGAACGAACTACATGCTTGATACTTAACCGATCACAGCAGGGGAGAACCCCATCTTCCACCTTTTGTTCTCTCTTCTCACCTCCTCAGTCTTCCTCCTCAGAATCAGCTCCTGCTGCCTTTTCTGAGCCTCCAGCAGCTTCAGTTGATGCTAAAGGAGAAACAGTGCCGTTATCAGCAGAAGTGGTTAAAATAAACTGAACCATTTCCTTTATCGTTTCATGTTGCTGCAGCAGAGTTGCATTAAAACACTGAAGTGAGAAAGCTGACCTCTTGCTTTCGCTGGTCCTTTTTCAAAGAGGCAATTTCTCTGTTCCTGCGCGACTCATTCAGTCGATTTTTCTCCTGCTGTTCCTTCATTTGCTTCATAAGACGAACCTGAAGATGTCAGAACACACAAAAGTTTACATAATGCATGGCAAGAAAATTCTACACCTGAGAAAAAAAAAACTGTACCTTTGTCTTCTTCATTTCAGTCACATCCATCTGGAGCTTCTTCAGCTGCTTCTCGTACTGTGACTGGTTCTTCAGCAGGCGGGCGTGTTCCTTCTGAGCCGACTGGAGCTTCTGGAGCTCCTTGTTCATGACGCTCAGCTTCTTTTCATATTCAGCCTTGATTTTACGAGCCTTGTCCTCTGTGCCACTTTCCACAGAATCTTTAAACGTCCAGCACAAACAAGAAGGTGGATTACAAAAGGACAGGATGAGGAGCTTTTAAAAGATGCATTACACAACCTCTTATTTTAAGGGTACAGCATTATGTAAAATAAACTGTTTTTTAGTTTTATATCATGTTATAATGTTTCCTCATCAAAAACATACCTGGGGATTTGATTAGATTTTTCTGTTATGTATGTTTGAGAAATACTTTAATCTCCCTTGCAACCATCCAGCTGTGCAAACGCCTGGGTGGACCTAGCTCCGCCTTTGAGGATGAAGCTCCTCCTCAGAGCTGCAATTTCCAAACGTCTGTGTTTCAGAGTAGCTTTCCTCCACAAAGCTCCTTCAGACTAGCTAGCAGCAATTAGCAAGCACCTGGTGGAGCTGTGATGTGGAGCATAAGAGCTCTTTATAGGAGCTACTTCTCAGTGCAGTGGTGGTGAAAACGTTGTTAAAGGGTTAATAGAGGAGCCATGTTGCTCCTCTATTAACCCTGAAGCTGGAGTATCAGAAAGAACAGGAGTTTCTTAAAGAGATAGAGGCCCTATTTCAAGGCGTTAAAATAAGAATTAAAAATTCTTCTAAGTCATATTTGATATACACAGCATATTTATAACAAATGACAGTACAATAGTTACTTGATTGTGCTGTAAAATGGCACTATATGCCTGGAAAACACATGATACTGCCCCTTTAATAATTCCTAGAAGAATGTTTGATCTATTACCGTTTACAAGTCTAAATATAAACCGTTTCCATTTTCTGACAGACACTGGCTTCATTATAGTCTATTTGGAGAACAAAACAGGAGCTAAATTAGATTTTTATGAGCTGATGTAAGAAACAGCAGATCAAACATGTTGCATATTTTTCTTCATTACTGTGACCATCTGAAAACTAGACCACATGCGCCTCCTAGTGGATGATCTGCCGGTCTTACTCATGTTCTGAAGGACGCGGTCGCGCTCCAGCTGGGTGTCCCTGATCTTGCACTGCAGCATCATCAGCTTCTGCTCATACTGCTGCTTGAGCGTGTGCAGACGCCGCTGGCTGTTCTCCAGCTCGTCGATCAGCTTCTGCTTGATGGCGATCTCGCATGTGATGTTGGCCAAATCGGCCTGGTAGTTCTCTGTCAGACACAACACAAAACTTAAAAGAGTCTGCAGCCACAGACGTATTTCAGCCTTTTGAAAGGTTAAGAAGTTTGCAGGACTTTAAATATCTTGCATCTCATCTAACAGCCCAAATATACTGTTGGTATGCAGACTCTGCATGACTGGCATTTGAATAAAGTGTTTCAACACAAATAGTAGCGAAGCGACTGATGTATTTGGTGAATTTGCTCCCCAAAATCTGATGTATATTTTTAGTAGCTTGGATGGTAAATGTCGCTAAGAGAGGTGCACAAAGTGGACGGTTGTGCAGAAGAAAATTAGTTAGCAAAAATATGCGTTAATCAAAATTGTAATCACAATTTCCAGTAACAGTATCGCAGCTAAATTTGTCATGAGGAATCTAGGAACAAGTTGCTAGAGCAGAATCGTAGTGGAAAAAAAATAAAACTATAAACCCACCAATTTCTGAGAAAATTGAATTTTTCCTTTTTTGCTAAGTATTGTCACTTCTGAGGTTTTAAAAAGGTAAACTTTGTGGTTGAATTCAGCTTTTTACATTTTGTCCATTTAAAAAAATATATATCCTACTCTGTTGCACATTCCTTTGTCTCAAAGCCATTTTTGATAACAGCACAGCCTACTATGTTGTCATTTTGCCTTTACTGTATAGTATATTAATTTTGAAACATATTTGCTTCTGATACTCACTCGGAAAGCTCTCTGTGTTCATCACCTTTACCAATTTATCCTCTCTTTGATATTTTTTCTTAGCTGGTACACAGAACCTCAACTGCATGTTTATCCTAAAACATTTGTTGACATAATGTATTTCCTCCGCCTAACATCGTCACCAGTAATGTGCAGCAAAAGGAAACCAACACCTCCATCCACATCCAACCTGATTAAAGAGAGAAATGTGGAGAAAAAGAACTATGGACGATATCACAGCAGGTTGACCTGCGTTAATGTTTCCTGTAAGGGAACAGCGCCACCTTGTGGAGGTATATCGAGCTATTTCAACTATTTAATGATCTTCACACCTTTTTCATCCGACTCCGAGTCAGAATCATCAGAGCTCTCCTCCACATCCATCTCTTCTTCCTCCTCTTCCTCCTCATCCTCTCCATCTTCATGATCACTGGTGTCTTGTACATCCTAAAACATCAAAATCGAGGATTTTTTTTTTTATTAGAAGCATTCCCATGAATGTTAAGGTCTCTGTATATTACAGCCTGATCTGAAATCTTGATCTCACCATTTCAGTCTCTTCGTTCGTTTCCTTCTCATTTGGTTTCTCCTGTTCGTTGTCAGGAACGTCTTCTTTGTTTACGCTGAGAGACACAGAGGTGACAGTGAAAAGATGTTCATTAATCACAAACTGAAGAGAAGAAACCGGCAGCAAACAACCTGGAATTGCAACTTCATGTAAGCAAGGATCATCTACAAAACAAAGCCCTTATTTTGTTATTTTCAAAAGGCTGTTATCTGTTATCGAGGGTCTAAACTGTCTTTTTGACAAATAAGCTTTTAAATCAAAAAACTACTAAAACAGCAGAAAATGTTGAAGCATATTTAAGATTTCCAATCACATTTATTTCTAAACCAAAACGCTAGAATGAGCTGAGGAAACGCATCGTTTGACACTTTTCTGTTTTCTGTAGCTTTATTGTGGAAAAGACAGCGCATAATGTTAAAACGAAGAGGCTTCCAACTCTGAACAAAAAAAACAGTAAAGCAGCATTTTCGGACGAGTGCAACACAAAAAATACACACGCAAACCAAATTCACGAACCGCATCAATTGGATAATTGTTTTATCCAATCAGAGATCAGCTAACCTGTCAGGCAAAATAAAAATGTGGAATGAAAGATCAGCTTGCTAAAACAGAAAAGGGGTTTAGTTTGGACTCGTTTTGAGCCAAAGGTAGAACTCCCTAGAATAGTTTGTGGCTGGGTTCTGCTGTGTGGAGTCCAGACGTTAAATAAAAGAAAAATAAAAAGGCAAAAATGTAGAGCAGCAGGTAGTGAGAAAACAAAGGTTTGAGTTCTAAAATGATTTAAAACAACCGTCCAATAGGAGCAGCGTTCGCTTTGCTATAGTATTCATACTCTTTAACTTCTTCACATCACAACCACAAAGTTCAATAGTTCCCAATGGGACTTTATGTGGTAAAACAAATCAAAATATTTTGATTATACTTTAATTCATATTTGCCTTTCATGGGAAAAGAACAATATTTTCAAAATTTTGACAAAGTATGGTCTGAAAAATGTGTTCATTTTCCTCCCATCACGGCTGTTTAACAGGAATTCTTCATTTTCAACACAAAGATGGAAGAGTGGACATTCTCCACTGTCATCCTGAACACTGGTGCACCACAGGGGCGTGTCCTCGGCCCATTCCTCTTCTCTCTTTTCACCCAACACTGCTCACACATATTTCTCACCTACACCATCTTCAAATTTGCTGACATCACCTCTGTAAGGCCAGAAACTTCCTTGTCACTCACTCCTTTTAACTTTCCCCTTTTGGGAAGAGATACTTGGACACTCAGAGAAATGCATTTGTAAAAACATTTTAAAAACCATACATCCCTTTACTTGCATTTCACCTGATAAACAATTTTAAGCTAAAATAAAATACATAAAATGCTTATAGTTGTGGTGTGACAAATATGTGAAAAAAGTCAAGAAATATGAATACTTTAGTAAGGAACTCATATCATTCCAAAATAAATAGGTCGGTGATATGAAATCAAGATGGAAGCAGATGATGTGGGGCAGGAAAAGGAAGGTGGAAGCTTTAACAAACCTGGCATCCACCTCCTCCACCTCCTCCTCCCTTTCCTCCCTCTCTCTCTCCTCCAACAGCTGCTGGAGTCTTCGGGGAGGAGAGAAGGGTAAAAAAATGAGAGATGGAAGAAGAATGGAAGGAAGAACGGTCAAGTGAAGCGCTACACTTTTGAGTCTAACAGCTTCACAGCAATCCACGTCTTTCACTTTAAACGTCGTGGCCACAGCTGCTCTCCTACTAAAGGTTTTTCAAACAGTATTTTCAATTTAAAGTCCTACTAGCAGCCAACCTGCTACAAATCATGAAGTTACCACCACAATTCTTGACAATTAAAGGCATGCCATGTTCAGTCACTTCCCGGTCAAAGTAAGTTTTATGGAGATTGTGGTAAAAACAACAATTGCTGTGAATTCTGTCCATAAAAGAAATGTATTTGTAAAAACTGATTTTTACAAATTATAAAAACAAAAAATACTTTAGGCAGAGACCAGGCTGACTAAAAAACTAGATCTGCAGAAATGAACTAGAAACGCAGAACCCAAAGCTTCCAGGAATCAGTCAGGAGACAAACCCCACTGCTGTGAACAAGCCTTTAGTGTACAACGTGTCAAAACACATTTTTCTGATAGAATTAGAGCAAATTCACACTTGTGGCATTCTCTGGCCTTTCTGGAAAGAGCTTTAAATTTGGTATTTATTCTTTTCACAAACAGAATACTTAAAAAAAACTTGAAACAATACCGTTATGACACCAAAATACACAAAGACAAAACAACAACAATATATTGCAACATTGGCTGTATAAAGAATGGCCACTATAAGGTTTTGACAGCAATTTAGTTGCAAGTTCTGAAAAAAATGTTCTGAGTCAGATAAAGAAAGAAGACCCTTAATTATAATTTTGAAAATTGTGAATACTTTTGTACAAAACTAACTGAAGACGAAATGATCAACTCCTTTGTAAATCTAAATAATCCAGTTGACTCGCATCCTTCTCTCGTTACCTTTTCTTTTTCTTTTTCTCTCGCTTCTTCAGTTTCTCCAGGTCTTTCTTAGCTAGCTCAATGATGTCGGCTGTCTCTTTCTCGGGGGCCATCAGAGCGTTGGAGAAGGAGCCGGGCCCTCCGTAGAACGACTGACGGGTGGAGGCGCGCGACAGATTCTTCCTCAGGTTCTCATTCACCGCTTCACTCTCCAGCAGCTTAGCCCTGAGAAAAACATCCAGTGACGGGGAGAAGAAAACTCAATTTAAACTAACAAAGCTAAAGTCCAGTCCACTGAAAGCTCTACTTTGAACTCAATGCGGGGTCTATACTTCAATCGTCGAAAAACAGTTACACAAGTAGCATCTTTCTTTCTTTTTTGGTGTATAATTTCATCTTGTGATTTTATTTAGATAGCTGCTGATGACCTAAGTCCTTCATGTTGGTTGTGCACTAATTAGAGTGAAAAAAAAAAAGTTATTTTGTTCCTCTACCTTTAGCTTTAGAAAGATCCCTGTGCCTTTAATTTTCCCACAGTTTTGAAAATAAAGAGAGTATTTTACTTGGTTTAGGTAAATGGACTGAATTTAAACAGCGTTTTTCCAGTCATTTTGACCATTAAAGCGATTTACATCAGAGTCACAGTCAACTATTCACACTCACAAATGCTCATTTATACACCGATACACGGATCAGTAAGCAAATTGGGATTAAGTGCCTTGCTCAGGGGCACATCGACATGTGGAAGTTGGAATCGAATCCACGACCCACAAGTACAGACGACTGCTCTACCCACTCAGCCACAGTCGCCCCATTTGATATGAGCAAAATGTTAATATCATCATAACGCTAACGCTAGAGCTTATGTTGCACTAAACATATAAAAAGTCATTTACCGAAGATCTTCGATTTCTTTGATGTAGCTCTGTATCATGTTTCCAATTTCCTCCGTGCCTCCTTCACCTGGGCGAGAAACAGATTCCTGATGAGGTGTTTGAACAGCAAGTGGAATGCCGACAGGCGACTTCGGTCCTACCTGCCCTGGCCAGAGCCTGGTTGGCCTGATCGCTGAGCAGCTGGGTGAGGCGAGCCCTCTGGGCGTCGATGGTCTCCTGCATGGCTTTCACCCTCACCCTCAGGTTGCTGTTCTCAGTCTGCAGCATGGAGTTCTCAT
This sequence comes from Girardinus metallicus, assembly GCA_903067095.1. Classification (NCBI taxonomy): domain Eukaryota; kingdom Metazoa; phylum Chordata; class Actinopteri; order Cyprinodontiformes; family Poeciliidae; genus Girardinus; species Girardinus metallicus. The sequence continues at coordinate 56,694 of CAEGAE010043308.1, forward strand.
GGAACATGTCGCTGAAGCTCTCCACGCCGTCCTCGCCCACCATGCGTTTACCCTGCAGGAGAGAAGGGCTCCGTTACACCCCCACAGCGGGAGCCTACGGAAGCCCTGGAGGGCCTCGTCCCAGTTCCCTCTCACCGTCTTGTACTCCATCAGCTCCATCTGCAGTCGGGCGATCTCGGTCCTCAGCGCGCTGATCTGCTGGCTGGCCTTGTCCTGGTTCACCATCACCTTGTTCTTGATGTTGCGGGCTCGGTTGGCGTACTTCAAAGTGTTCAGGGTTTCCATGAAGTCACAATCGGATGGACTAATGCATGCAATCATAACCGTTTGGCTGAAAAGAGAGTGGAAGAGTTTCTTGGTTATAAGACTGATACCTAAAGGGGATTAATAGGAGAGAGTGAGGTGCAAGCTCTAAAGCTTGGAAACTGGAGATTTGAGAAGGCGCTGGGTCCAACCAGGCCATGGGAGACTTAAGGATTTCTCAAACGTGCATGAAAGAGTCAAAACAACACTCCAGGCATGGTTTTAATGAGGGAATAACATTGTAGCACAATGTAAAGCTCAAAAAAGTCAATATAATTTTGTCCTCTTATATTTGTATTACTCAGTGCCAATCAAAAAGCAGATCTGACAGACATAACTTGCACTACTTGCTCTGAATGACATAGTGAGTGAGCCACCAACCTGTTTCCGCCCAGCGAGTCCTGCAGCAGTCGGGTCAGTTTGGAGTCCCTGTAAGGCACGTGAGAAGCCCGCTTGCTTCGGTCTCCTAGAGCACTGATCACATTCCCCAGCGCCAGCTGAAACACACCCAGGGGAGCCAGAAGAACAGTTATTTCTTCCAGTCCTGATTGTTACTGACATGTTTCGTGTACTAGTAAGATAAAGACTTGACAGGGATTAGCAACGGCGCTATAACGTCATTACAAAATTTAAAAAAAATCAGGAAGTAAGCCCAACTCAAACACAACCTCAGGTACAAACAAACAGTTTTGTATGGAGCTGTTGTTTTTTTTCTCCTAGACACGACACTTAACGATGTGCGTGTTGGTGTATAAATGTATGCACGTCGTTCATCTAAAATTTTATCACGATATTTTGTAGTACTATTGTGATAAATTATGATTTAAAAGACTATTATTTATTTTTTAGGTAACTGTATGTCTATGACTGCAGGACATCGCAGTCATAGCACCAACATGCTATTGTTGTTGAAAAACATTCACTTTGGAAACTTACTGAAAGTGGGATTTATATCATTAAGCTGCTCACACTAACTGCATGTAATCACATTTTCTAAATGATTGATATTTACTGATGCTCTCGTAGAACAAACAGTGGAGAAAATAGTAAAAACAGCATGTCAGAGAATACTGTTTGTTCTTTTTTTAATCATACATAGAAGCATTCAAGCATCTTTATTGTTATACCAGCTCATATTTGCATGTTTATGGTACAATATTCAGATCCCAGTTTAAGAAGCCTAATAAATAAGTAAATGTAGATAAATATATAAAGAGTGTAAATATAAAGAGTATGCAAAAAAAAGTAACATTTATTAATAAAACAATAAATGAAAAGACATTTTTTATTATAAATGATAAACGATGCAATAAATTCCCATCCCTAGTGATCGTTTGTGAGTGTAAATGTGGTTCTGGTTCAAGTTCAGTTAAGCAGGTCAGCATCCTTTCACAGAATCCCTCTATGAGGAAGAAGAGCCACAAATGCCAAAAAAATTCATTTTATAAGCGTTTAACAACCTTTCAATTTCAGCAAAACCCAGAAAAAATGCAACTAGAGGGTTTGGTTCTCAATAAAATAAGCACAAAAACTACTTTGCCCTTTCAGCAGCTTTTAGAAAACCACCTCTGAGAATAATTATAGGGCAGCGTGTAGTGTATCTTTAGGAGGGGGCGGAAGTGCAATTTTTTTTTTCTTTTTGATACCTTTCAGGGCAGTAATTACATATTGAACCACTAGGTGGCAGTCTACTTCAGGATAATAAAGAGCATGGCTCAGGAACCTCATGAGGCAGTGAAGCAGAACCGTACCAGTCCACAGTTGATGGAGATGCCCTCTTTGGCCCGGTCGCCCGTCGCTCCGGTTCTCTTCAGTCTCTCAGAACCAGCCAGGTCCACAAAGTGAAACTTAGCGGTCAGCGTCTCGTATTCGTCCATCTCCCCGTTTCCATTAGACACCTTGTTATCATTCTCACCTTCTTGCTGAAAGATAGATTGTTGTTTTTTTTAAATGTACAAATTGAAAAAGTGAGAAAACTAAGCAAATTTCCCAAACTAAATCTAATCCATTTGTTTGTTCAATACGTGATCATCGTCGCTCACTAACATTGTCAGAGGCACAGACGCGAACTTGGCACAGGTGGATGGTGAAGATGGCATGGGATCGGGAGCTCTGGACATTCATCTGAGTGCTGGCTGTCGTACGAGACAGAGCGCCCAGCTTCAGGCACTGCATCATCTGCACACACACACACACACGCACACACAAATGGGAATTAGTAGACATAGAAACATGTTGTTGATTAAACGGGGGGAAATAATTCTGAAATTCTGAATTCTACAAAGCAAGCATTTCAGTGATGAATAAACAAAGCTTTATGACTTTAAGCCTTGAGGTGCTGAACTGAGGAATGTATTGAATGAAAGTGGTTCATTTATCGTCACTGAAACATCATGGTGTCAATACTACACACAGGTTTATGTGGTCAGATTTATATATTAGTTATGGGTAATCCCAACTCTAACCAGGAAGCATGTGCTTTTATTGTTTAGCATTAAGTAAGCTGCCATCTAAGGCAGATCACACCAAACTAAAGCAAGTTTTGAACCTAATAAAGCTTTTTGCATGACATGTGGCCCACAAGGTCACAAATGGGGGGACATTTTGAAGATGTTTTAAATTTTATAGTCAATTTATGAGAGATAAATTCTACTTTCTGTAAAAAGCCTCTATTTTCTAATTACAATAATCAAAAAGAAACACAGCATTGTAGTTGCATCTGTTTATTGTTGCTTTTGCACCAAAAGTTGACCCAAAAACCTAAGATGTTCACTGAACAGTGATCCAAGTGTTTCGACACCATTAATGTCCAGACTCTGGCTAAGTTAAAACAGTCCTTCATACAAGCACTTGATAGTTTTGTATTTCACCTCAGCCTCTGAGGAAACAGTCCGTGTGGTCACTCCAACCGTATAGATTCCCCCGTTGGCGTCTTCGTGGATCTTAATGTGAGATTTCTGCTTCATGTCTCGTGTGGAGTCAAACAGGTCCAGGACTTCCTCATTGTAAAGCTAGAAGCGCACAGTAAAGGCAAAAGACAGAAAAAAAAAATCAACTCAAGTCAATTCAATTTACTTATATTGCATCAATTCACAAAGTGTCATCTGAGACATTTCAAGTATAGAAATAAAAAAAGAGTAAGTACTGTAGAGGGGCTGCTGCAGTTATTAGCAAGTAGTTTTGAGCTTACTTTAATTATGCAGATGAGACTGTCCAAGACGTCTAGCAGAAAAAAGGCCCAACTAGCGCTAGCAAAAGACTTGCAAAATACTTTCAACCAAAGAAAACAAATGTCTAAAGTTCTACCATTGACACCAAAAGACGTTAAACACAGAAACAAATAAATCTCCTGGTGACTCTTTGACAATTGTTTCAGTATTTTAATCTAATTTTAAGTGATCACCAGGCACTCTTCCCAATTATACTTACTGGGCAATTATTTCTACATCCTCACCATGTAGCATTCCATGACGCTGGGTTTAGGATTGGTTGTGTTTAGCCTAAAATCAAATTTTTCTTTCTGATACACTTAGGTAAAAAAAAAGTCAATACCATAAGCACTGCTAGCCCCTTTCAGTGATGAATGAAATGACCCAAACTCACATCTACTTTGATTATGTCTATGTGTAGCTTTCAAGAGCAATCGCTGTAATTATCTGCCACGATGTAAACCGAATACAAATGTACAATAAAAATTGTTACGCCTCTATGAACAAGAATTATAATTTGAAAAGTAATTAGTAAAGAAAACGGCTCCTAATTGATATACTGAAACACTGACTAGACAGATTTTAACAGGGACTTATGGCAGCCAATGAGCACCTGAAAAAATAAACTAATAATAGAAGGAAATGCTGAGCTTTGGAGCTTTTAGAATTTACCCCTAAAACTAAATAAGTACTGCAGTCATCTACAAAGTGTGCCAACGTATTATGTACCTGTACAAATGATGATTTTTTTATTTATGTCAACTCCTCGTGACAAAGATGCAACCTGCCCCAACTCCAGGCTAATCCCTTAGCAGCAGCTGTAGCGCAGGAATTGTCAGAGATTTTGAAGTGACTGAGTCCTGCTGTCACTGTCGGTTCAGAAATACTGAATCTCCACAAGTTGTACTCATGGGGTGTGTACCTCGAGGAACTGTGCGTTGATCTTGAACTCTGGTACCGGACGTCCCTGCTCCTGGGCCACCTGCCGGCGCTCCTCAATGCCCTTGAAGAGGTGATGGACGGCACGAGGAATGATCCCCAGCTCCTCCTCCACTATGTTGACGTCGAAACCGGTCCCCATCGTGTACGTCTTCCCTGATCCTGTCTGGATGGGAAAGAAGACATGTTCAGCATGGGCTAATGAGATATCAGCTCAGCTAGATAAAACATGACGCTCCCACTTTTCTATTTTTGACAAAAAAAAAAAAAAAAAGTTGGTGGTTGTTTGCAAAAATACAAGGAGTTATGTGAAAACTAAAGAAGCACCAATAACTCCTATTACAGCAGCTCTGTTTTAAAGCGACAGCTAGCATGCTAAGTCTGAAAAGCAGCTCACCGCAGGCTAGCTACCCGAATAACTAGCTAACGTCACAGTACATTTGTGCTACAAATAAAGAGCAGAACAGTAAAAAAAATATATAATTTTCTGTCCAATAACCACTTGAAAATTAAATTTAGCTGGTTTAGTTTGTTTTATATATTTCTACAAAAGTGTACACATCTGAATCTAGACAATAAATGTTATGTCGATAACTTAATTGTAATAATGGTTTCGTTTCGCAGAACTTCCTTTTTATGTTTCTAACTGAAAAAAAAACAATAAACATTTTAATGACATTTTAATATTTATATTCCAATTCAAATGTATTTCTTATATTTTCACATAAGTTTATTACAGTGTGAAAAAGTGGTGAGCATTTTTCATTTATAATGAAAATTTTCTAATCAGGATAATTAGACTTATTGTCTCGTTAAATTTCAGTTCATGTTTAAAAAAATAAACAAAATTGACAGTATTATTAAACAATCTATTTTTATTATTTTCTCCACTGTTTGTTCCTTTTAAAATGGACAGCAAATTTACATTCAAGCAACAGGGGAAACCATTTTTTTCTCAGTCCATGCAGAGTTTGCTCTGTGTTTTCGGCTGCATTCGATCTGCCAAACTGAGGCTTAAGCAGCCCGATGATCTTTGGATGAGACAGATTTACTCTGATCTGCCATGTCGTTAATGTCTGTTTATATCTGCAGCCCAGCAGGGCTACGATCTTGTGATGCAGCCGAGTGGGTCGCTCTAAATCTAGATAAGTCCCTGTAAAGAGGGACACACGGGGGGCAAACGGGCCGATCTGGGCCAGACCATCCTCTCTGTGTGAACATGAGCTCCAGTCAGAAGTAGGCCAGCAGCAGCACAACCTAACGCTGCCACACATTGAAGATGCATGGTTGAGACATGAATGCGCTCTGAATCACGCGACTGCCATCCATCAGGAGCTCTGTATCTATGGCAACCTGAGTAGTAGGAGAAGAGAGATGTGATGGACTTCACACCGTTGTGATTTAGACTAAAGGTGGACTGGATGAGCAGATATTAGCTACAAGCTATTGTTAATGGCAGTTTTCTAATATTAGCATGACCATACAGAGGAACACAAAGTGGGGTTCGTAAAAATATTTTCTGACTGAAAGAAAAACAACAAAATATAATATATTTTTATTTATTTTTTTGCTTTGGGCTTCACATTTTTGTCGTGTTCGTACTCATGTTTGTTGGTTGGTTTGGTAAGTTTTTATAATTATTTTACTTTTTTAATTTTATTTATTTTATGTTTGATTTTTTTGTTTTTGTTTTTATAATTGGAGCATCACATTTTTGTTATGTTTGCTGTTCTGTTAGAAAGCAATAATAAAAAAAGAAAGTTACAAAAAAAATATACCAAGAATGAAATGTTTTTGATCCTGCTATAAATTTATATTTTAAAAAAGTTGAATATTGTGAAAAAGTTTAGTTTCATGTCAGCAAGTGAAACTCATGTAGAATCATTAAGCACACAAAAATATGTACAGATGCACAGAAATATCCAGATAACGACAACCCAAATTTCAGTGTTTTAGAGAAATAGAATAGGTTACAAAATCACGCTGCACTTTAAGCCACATGGATTCGGTGCCTCTCCTCTCCTCCTTTAGTTCATCAGAACCTGATTTCAAAATCAAACAAGCATTTTACTGTCAGGACTTTGGACCAATGAGGAACAATTCAGTTCTTTTTCTCTTTAGCCTAGGTGACTCTGACGTCTGGTTCAGGAGTGGTTTGACAAAAGGGATCCAGCACCTTTTCCTTCCACTCAACTTTCTATGAACATACTAGGATAAAGCACTTTGAAACACCAGCCTCTTCAGCACCGATTTATTGTGGCTTTCTCTTCATGTTGAGAATGCGTCTTGTGTACATCTATTCAGTCAGCAGTTTTATCCATGATTGAGTAAAAAAATACTTTTCTAAATCGGCGTTGTGTATTTTCTGAGACAAGGGAGTTTGTGTTATCGTCTATAAGCCAGAATCCTCAAAATCACAAGAATTAAAGGTTGGAAATATTTTATTTAATGTATTAAATATGAACTTTTCTTTCTGAAATGAGAAAAATATTTTTTTCCACAATATTCACATTTTTTAATATGTACTTGTATGTGCCGCACAAACAAATCAACTTATCAACTCCAAAATAAGCTTGAACTCCCTGACATTTTAACCTACTGGTTTCCATAGCAACACCTTAAAACTAAAGAGATAATCAGTGTCACCAATTGTGTATAATAATTTCAATCTGAATTTTATGTTCCAAATTTACATTCCTAGTGAAACTAGGAATGTAAATTTGGTCAGCAACTAAAATGTAAATTTCCAGTTTTTCTGCTTAAAATGTCAAACACTCTCTTTTATAGATTCCCAGCAATCGCTTCTCTTCATTTTCCTCGCAAAGAGACAAGCTCAGACAGAAATATGTTCCACCAGCGAGGCTAAAAGCGTCGTCGGTGCTGCAGCTGCGGCGGGCTGGAACACAAAGGCTTGCCTGTCCGTATGCAAACACGGTGGCGTTGTAGCCCTCGAAGCAGCCCTCGATCAGCTTCTCGGTGCAGGTGGAGTAGATGGCGTCCTGCTGGGAGTCCATGTCGAACACAAAGTCGTACGTGAAGGCCTTGTCATTCCCCAGGATGACCTGAGGCTCTCCAGGCATCACATACGTACAGATGTGGCATCCCTCGATCTTCTCCCTGGGCAGCTGAGGACGGATCCTGTGGACGAAGACACAATCGGTCTAAAATGGGATTGTTTTTTTAGTGCCCACTGGTTAGGATGGGAATATGAAAACAGTCTGTACTTTTATAGAGATTTATCAAGTCTTGGGACGCAACTACTGTCTTCTCAAGAGCAAACGGCATCAAAATTGTAGCTTCATGGATTTATTAAGGACATAAATGAATTTAAATTGAATCAGTTTAATCCAACAATCATATAAAGGTGACAAATCTTACAATAACGAATCCAATTGAAATACCAAAAAACAATGTATAGGTATGCTTCTGGGAGCATAAACAATTTCTCCCTGTGCTGTTTCAGTCTCCTTGCCCACAGCAAGCTTCTTGTGTATTCCAAGTTTTATTGTCAAGAAAAGCACAACATTTGTTTAACATGTCGTCGACTTCAAACATTTAAAAGGCTTCAGGACTGTTGAGATGCACTGAAGAGTGTCAATGGTGCTTTCAAATGACTCTTCCTTCCCATCATATGTAGTTCATCATAAAATAACTCTGAAAACTTTCTCTGTTCATTCCAGTCAGTCTGATGCTTTAATTTGAACTTTTAACCAAAATCATGTGTAAAATATTCCACAAAATATCAGAGGTTTGCCTAAAACCACCTTACAAAATCACCAAGTATCTGTCTTCTTTTAAACATTGCCAAAATGTGAAAGCTTTATTTGTGGAAAAAAGTGATTTACATAGAATGAATGCTGTGTATATTAGAACAGGGTATTGGGTTTCAGTGACAATACATGGTGTTTACTGTATGTGACATTACATTAGAACATCAGAGCTGGTGTACAAACAACTCACACTTTGACATAAACTGTACGTGTGAGTCTCTCTCATACATTTTTGGTTAAAATTTGTTGGTTCTTTCTTGATTAAAGTTACTTGTATTGGATGGAGAATCCAGAAATTTTACTCAAGTAGCAAAAGTAATAATAGTCATAATAATATTACTCAAGTAAATGTAAAAAGTACAGTGCAGTCAAGGTAAATTTCTTTCTAAAATGTTCCTCAGGTAAATGTAAGTAGTTACTACTCATCTCTGCCTGTGTGCGAAACGCAGATCAAAATAGAATTAATTCATGAAATCTGGACTAAATTTTAGCAACGAACACCAGCTGCAAGAGAATCTATTCATGATGCTTTAGCATCCCTGAAACAGCAAATACAGTAAATCAGTAAATCACTTCTACTACATCTGCAAGCATGACTAAAGTTTTAGACGTGAGTGTGAACGGATCTGGAAGGAGCAGAACATCACCAGCTACGTTTAGCATCATGCTTGTCTCATTTGTTAAACACACTCCAGATTTGAAGATTATCTCCACCAACTTTTCACCATAATTTCATCGCTTGTCAGGTTGATGCTTATTCATCTCATCAAAGCAGATCATAGAACATAACAGTTTTACCAATAGAGGAAAGTATTAGGACAATGATCATTTCTCTATTTACTCCCAGCTAACGCTTTATTTGCAACCACACAACCAGTTTTGATCCTGCTTTTCAAACACATTCTCTTCAAGCCTTCAGCTCCCAAACAAGCTGGGAAGAAAAGCACCTGACAGTGAGTCTCTCTCAGCAGTGCGGATAAGGGCCTCATTGTGCCTCCAAATTCAGGAAAGAACAATACGGCCAGTGGACTACAGAGCCACCATTGTGTTTGTCTGTGTGATACTGGATCCCAGCACTGACACCAACGCCTCGACTGGACGGAGGCGAGGGAGGAGAGGTAACGACCTGCGAGGAGGTTGTGACATTTAGGTACTCATGATGTGGTCGGAGACGATTTCGTTAACGCCAAGACTCCCATTTTGATTTTATTTTTATGTTGCTAGCTACCATGGATGATTTTAGAGTTGATTCTTTACCGAAAAAATACTTAGTGATGGAGACCTCAGAGAAGACAAGCTGTTTGAGTTATTGAGCAGATCAACAACCATGAACCTGTAAAGTATTTTAATTGGCTTTCATGGCAAATTTGCCGTATTTAACCAATTACATGTTTCCTTGGCCTTTACGAGTGCTTTTGGAAGTGTAATCCCATTCAGTCCACACATAGGCCTGCGGGGGTGTCTTTGTTTCACACCATTTAACTCACTAATTGGGTTTGTAATCCCGTTTTTCTGTCTCTCCCAGAGTGCCTTCACACCCAGGAATCTGACCACATTTCTTCCGTTTCTTGCTTCTCATCTGCAAGTAATCTCTACACTTTTGTTGCGCAGTCTGTTTTTTAGCTTCTCATTAGCACTAGCCAACTTAAATGAGAGGCAGATTATTTGTCAACTCCAGCAGCTTTGTGTTTAGAAGACGTTTCATGACCGAGTTTAGAGTTGTGTTGGTAAAAATGAAGGGGAAAGGCATCCAGACTGCATCAATGAGGGCCTAGTCTATTTCAGAGTTGAAGAGTGCAGAGGTCACAGGTTAGCGGAGGGTCAGGATTTGACTAATGTGCTGTAATGTTAGCCACAAACTGACATTAAAATCCACCAAATAAAAAACGACAATAAGAAGAGACATATTGACTTCAATGCCTCAAGAAAATAAATTCATCCAGCAGTGTACAGTCCATATCATGTAGAACAATCAGTATAAAAATAAAGTTTTCTTTTTGGTCATCAGTCTCATCAGTGTAGAAGAGTTTTGTTTCACTCTCATTTACAACATTGCTTCAGTTCATTGCTGATATTTCTTGGGCAGCTCTCACAAGCTCCTTCTCCATCTTCAAGTCTCACTCTAGCAGGCCGCTGTCCGATTTGGTTCTAGCCAGGCTGGCAATGAGTTCCTCACCAAAGAAGGCATAAATATGGCTAGTAACGTGGGCATGCAGTGATTGCCCAGGAGCTGGGGCTGATGCTCCGATAACATTGTTTTGAACGTATACTGTTAGGTGGCCAGTATCAACAAAATCTCTAGGTATATTTGTCCGTTTTGGGGTCCAGTTGACACATACAGCTGGACCCCAAGCTGTATGTGTCAGCTTGGGGTCAGCTTTGATGCACAAGCTGTATGTGTCAGCTTGTGCATCAAAGTCAATGCACAATTGACTTTGATGCACAATTGACTTTGATGCACAAAGTCAATTGTGCATCAAAAGGACGGGAGAGGCACAATTGATAAAAGGTTTGGACCTCAAGATTTGATCATCTAGCAATTTGCACCTTGGCATCTCACCAAGTGCTACAGTCTTGTCTCAGACTCTACATGCTAATCAACAAATGCAGTATGCTGCTAGATAAATCGCTTGCGCGTAGTAACAGGCTAGGACCAGTTTCTATCACCCTTCAGGTGGTTCCAAAAAATGGGGAGTAACTGAATAAGTTTGGGCCAAGCTTATGATGGTACCTGACTATTAAATATGTTAACAGAAGAGTTCATAGTTGACTCAAACACTGCAAGATGGTTGTTGTAAAAGCAAAACCCAGTACTGCTCCACTACCTTGTTTGACAGTTGGCATGAGATATTTGTGCGGATGTCCCGAGTTTGATTTTAATCAAACACTCTGCTGTCAACAATTGCCGAAGTCCAGTTGTCATCCAGGATTGCCATGTCCTGAGTGACTGACCATCAACAAGATCGTAATTTTACATCAGGTCACCATTTTGTTTTTAAAGAGATGAGACTTTGTTTTAACTCTACCAAGCAATCAGTTATTGTCTTTTTCTAATTTTACTGTCATATGCTCTTCAATAGTGAACATGCCGAGTGAGGAACATTCTTTTTTCTGTGCAGGGCTGTCTTCATAGCCCTGGGAAGATTGGACTATGATTGTATACAGTCTGCAATGAATTTGCAAATACTTCATCATCACTTTTATCATTGTTACTATAAATACTTAAAGAGTGATCAGATTTAAAGTCTGTATCACCCACTTCTATGCACATTTGCTCACAAGTACACTTGACCGCCTAAATCCTGTAGATGACAGAAGGTGTACGTTTTCACACCGCTTTTCCATTTTGGTTGCATCGTGTAAAGCACATAATAAGAATGAGGAATCTGTTGTGTGTGTTTTTTATGTAACCTGTAGGCGGTATAAATTTTAACTGGAAATCTGATCATTTTATTATTTCTTGATGTGTAAACACTCAGAATTTGTAAAGGGTGCACCTTCCTTCACCTCTGATCTTATTTGACTTGTTTGAGTCACCTGTGTTCAGATGTTAACACTAGAGCACGCCTAAACCTGTCCCAGGTGCCCCACACCTCTAGAAATCACTGGCGGACCGGTATTATTAGTTTTCAAGATTAAAGAAGTTAGTCATACGTAAATATATACTTAACAAATCATTTTAAAAAGAAATTCTAAGTAACAAGACATGAATCTATAGAATTCTTGCTGACCAGCATGAAAAGGATCAGAAATATTGATGTTTTTATGGCCAACACGATTACTTTGTACAGGCAAAATTTATGTTTTTTTTTTTATATCTAAACAAGAAAGCTGCAGTGCAGATGACTGTGGTGGTGATAAAGGAGGAAGGAAAAAACTGTTCCTGCCCTGCAGCCAACAATCTACAGCAAGTACACAAAAGCTGCAGCTCTACTCCCAGTGGTCACTGCAGAGTAAACAGGCCTGGTCTTTAAGAAGGGATTTGCTGAGTAGAGGACTGAAACACCTTGAAAAGACAGCGCTACGTCACTCTGTCCTTCACAGAGGAATACATCAGGTCTGGGGGAAGGACAGAGAAGGAAGCAATTACAACAAATTTTGTCACACTTCGACTCATCACCAGCCACTGCAGGCCAGTTTACATTCCTTCTCCTCGTGTAAACAAGGAGAAAGAAGTTAAAATTCAGGTGACGGTGCGCAGTCAACGGCTTATTTATTTATTTTTTTTAACCTTAAAAATCATTCCTAACTGGATGTGTGCCAGGAGGGAGGAGCTTAGCTTTCAGTATAGCCAGTTAAACAGGATGTTAATTACTGAAAAACAAAGTGAGATGCCGCTTCAGCCTCTTGCTGTCATTTATGTTAATCTCTCTGTCAGGCAATCGAAAATGTCAAATTTCCTACCTTGTGTTTTTAAAGTTGAATTAAAAACACAACGGGCTGTGAAAGGGTTGGGTAAGAACATGAATAGAATACTCAGTGTCCGCAGGTTTCACCTTGAAATATAAGACCTACACACAGAAACGTACAAACTTTGTTTCGCCTTCTGATGATAAATTTGCACTTTATCCATGATGGATGCAGAAATAAAAACTAGCTAGGTAGTTATTGGTAGCCTCAACCGTCTTGAATCACAGAATGTGACAAAAGTTGTCCACATACAACTGAAAGCTTTATCCTGTGATTAACATATTTAAGGTCAACTTGTGTTTCTCATTAATTTTATACCAGTAAATCAAGAAAAACCCTTCAGACATCACCAAGATAGTAAGTAATGGTGTTCCAAAAAAAATAAAAATTGGCTGGCTGATAATCCAGCCCTGATTTCCTTCACTTTAGGAGATCGCAGATTGGCCAATACTCGTATGTAGAACCGATTTTATCCAAAGTCAAAGTCTGAAAATCAGCTACTGTGACTTTTTGTTCTGTTTTGAGAGATGGATGACTGACACATCCACCTACCAGGTCATGTCTGCATGTGGGTGGTTAACAATAGTTACCGAGCTGTTGCCAACTTAGTTACTTTGTTATATTTTGTCTATATTTTTTAGACAAAAAAATAAATAAATAGTATCAGCCAAAATTGGAATTAGGCAGTCAGGCTTTTAAAAGTTCAGTGATTGGCCAGAAAACTGTAATTGGTGCTCTCCAATTAACTAGAGTTCATTTCTGTGTAATTAAATGTTGGTTTGTTAGGAAACAATCATCACCATTTAGTATAAGAACACAGGAGATAAGGAATGAAGTGAAGAAAACATTTAAAATTCTGTAAAAAATAAAAAACATCCAAACCTACAAACCTTTTATCCAGGGCAAACCTGGTTAAAAAAGTGGAGCTACGAAATAGACACAGGTGGGCTGAGAACAAATGCATGCCACACTGTTCAGATTTTGATTCATAAACCATTTTATTTTCCTCCTACTTAATAATTACATACTGCTCTGTGTTGGTCTATTGCATAACATCACAATTAGATGCATTGAAGTTTGTTGTAACATGATAAAGTGTGGAAGAGGTCAAAAGGGGTGTGAATAGTTTTGTAAAACCATGTACATATCAGAATTTCAACCACAAAATGTGGAGCTTTTACTTTACATCGACTCTGAAGAATCACACCAGACCATCACTTTGGTTTGTTCAAACCTCTGTTCAACACTCGGAGATAAACTGAAAGAAAATTTACCAAAATGTACCAAACGTCTGAAATACTAAAGATATATAAATGTCATATTACAACAAATAAAGCATATGCTGGAATTGGACAGCTATTAAAAAACACCAGGTGTTATTTCTGCAGACATCACAGAGCAGACCTGGTTCCTGCTGAGCACACAACTAATGCAGTACAGCCAATACTTTTGCAGGAATTCATATATATATATATGTCTTCCCCCTCTCTCATTACCAATGGAGCTACTGACTTCAGCTGTAGCTCCATTTCTGCTACTACTGAAACAATGGGTTGGATCTTGGAGTCAAAGGGGACAGAAATCTGTCGATCCAGTGCGACAAAAATGCATGGCAAATGCCAAGTAAAAACACATCGGCTTTGGTGCTTTGTCTGTGCAGCCAGCAGGACCACCACAGTGGACAAAGAGCTCAGATGACAAGCTGGCATAAAAACAGAAACAAGCAAAAAAAACATTAGAACAGGAAACCTCTGGCTGAGTCAAACTAACTCCCTTCCTGCCAAAAGACTCATGAAATCATAATTATTCTGCATGTCTGTGTGTCCGGTGAGCATTTACTCGGTGTGTGACACAAAAGAGGAAGGTTGCCATGACAACCCATAACAGAAGGACTGAATTAAAGTGTTAATCCGATCCCAGCAGGATATAATGCTGCTCTGGCTGTCTAGGAGATGCCAAGGGGAAGAGCATCAGGGAGAGGAAAGCAGTCAGCATTCTGCCACCAATCAGACTGAAGAGATGAAATTCATCTGCTGCTGACCCAACAGATCAGACAACATGAGGCTCAAAACACCAGCGAAACCATTCATCTGTTGGATATAAGGATGCAATTTTTCTTAAAGGAGAAAATGTATGCATGTATGTGAATTCCAAACACAGACGGGAAAACTAGGCAGTCAAGAGGCTGCTGCATCATAATTAGCAGGAGTGTGAGTGGAGGAGAAAGATGTTATGTCTCAGATGTATTGCATAACCCTGTTCCACTAGATTTCAAACAATCACAACTAGAAAGAGAAAAAGGCATACTAAACACATATCAGTAAAAAAAATAAAAATAAAATCAGGTATATTCCGCTTTTCAAGAATACTCCTATTGTATAGAGATTAGTGGTGCACCAATTGCAGTTTTCTGGCCAATCGCCAATTATAGATCTTTGAAAAAGCTTAACCTGCCAATTTTGGCCGATACCAATTTTTTTGGTCTCAATATAACAAGAAAGTTGGGGTGCTGTGGTGGCGCAGGGGCAAAAAGTACCACCCACGTATTGAGGCCTTAGTTCTCGTGGCGGTGGTCGCAGGTTCGATTCCCGGCCTGGCGACATTTGCCGCATGTCTTCCCCCTCTCTCATTACCATATTTCCTGTCAAACTACTTTCAAATAAAGGCCACTAGAGCCAACAAAACCTTTAAATATATATATACACAGTTGGCAACAGTGGGGTAACTATTGTTAATTGTAAGCACGTGTGCAGATATAACTTGGTGGGCCAGTCTGTCAATCAAACCTTTCTCACCAGAGAGCAAAAAACGACAGTGGTCTTTGTCCTTTGCCAAGCTAGATAAGATTGGTGAATAAGATCAGCTTCACATGTAAAAGTCGGCGGATCACTGATCTCCCAAAATTAAGGAAATCGACACTGATAAATCGGCTGGCTGATAAATCGGTGCACCCCTAATAGAGATGCAAGATATATCAGCATTAACATCATAATTGACCTATGTTGGTCATTTTTTAAAATATTAATAGTATCAGTTTGATAGTAAAAATGTGCCAATATCAATAATTGATATTTATTTCCATCTTATTACTGTTTATGTATGGCTTCTTGGAGCAAGAAAGGGTAGATCATGTGGTATTTGGTAATGTGATCATATCAGTGAGGAAATTTAACTGAAGTAGAGAGGTATTTCAGTGGTGTGATTAGTTTTTCCCTCCATATCGTGTTCAAAGGGTAGGGGAAACATTTATAATATTGGTAAATATCAGCTATTGCTCATCACAGCAAAATTAATATGAACCAAAATAATATAAATTAAATATTCTTAAAAAATCTGTAAAAAGACAATGATTGAAAACCATCCACCCATCCATTTTCTAACACCCTTGTCCCAGGAGGGTCAGGAGGGCTGCTGGTGCCGATCTCCAGCTAACAGGCGGGGCACATTCCAGTAAATCCACAATGGGAATGTTGATGGGAATTTCACATTTTATTCAGAAACTGGTCTGTAAAAGACATTCCTTTTAACGTTTAATGATTTTTTTTTTCTAAAATTAATTTGGAAAAGTTGTAGAATCTCACTGTTTAAAAAAAATAAGTAATCTAAATTCAATTTCTACAAATGAATTGCAGTTAAGCCATTTTCCACTGAACATTATCTGACAGCAGTGATTCCTTATTTCTGGACAGAATGTGTATTAAAGTACCTTTTGTTTTAATGACATGACCTCATGTTGAAGTGCTTACCAGTGCAGCAGGATAAGATGGAACAAAATCACCACATATTTTACATGAGAGCGGAGCTTACAAAAACAGGTCACACACCCAGGCCTCTGCCAGGACACGGTTTAATCTGCACGGCAGGTTCATGAGGGCCGACGCCATCCTGACCTCACTTTGTTCGTTTTCCTCTAATATGCCTCAAATGCACAGCAATTCCACAGTTTTGAAGACTTAAAGGGAAAAGCCCATATAAAAACACAATGGGGGCGACTTAAAATGCTGCAGCATGCTGATAACTATTTCACTGGTTCCTGTAGGTCAGAGGTCAGGGAGCAGACCGCCCCTTAATAAGCAGGGAGGGAAAGGTTGGCCAATAGGAGGGGTTTACAGGAGGTTTCAGTTAGATATGAAAACTGCCAGCATCAGATGGGTTCCAGTTATAGGGAACATGGACTACAGGAACTCACCAACTTAGAAAATCTTTGGAAAAAGGTGATTTTGAGAATTCAGTTCAGAAAGTAAAACGCCTCAAAAAGACATATTTCTAAGGTTAATTTAACAATCTCTCAAATAATCAATTACAGAAGACAAAAAGTGTTGTCTCACCTGTACCAAGGAGAAAACTGAGCTGAACTTTTTGCTCAGTGGTTCAAAACTATACTTTACAGAAATGTTGCATTTCACTTGGAAGTCGAAGTCCCACAGTGGAAAGGCACAGAATGCAGGTTCTTAGGCGCTGTGTGGAAGTTTCCAGGTTCAATAGCTGTTCCTATTCAACTGACATGCAAGTTTTGAACAAACGTTTAAAATGCTGCAAAGAAGAAAATGCTAATAATGCCTCATTTATAGAGCAGAACATCACCGTTTCTTAGAACCCCAGTAAACTAGCATAACCCAACAGATAATTTATACTGCCAAGAGGAAGCTGAGACACACCAGTGCTAATGATGCACATGAGCTACAGGTTGCTATCAAAGTGGCAACAGGCTAATCTCCACGCCACACAGCGCTGATGAATTCATATAAAAAGAAACACTGACTAAGTATTGAGTGCATATACTGCACAGTAAATCAGTACGCGAGAAGAAATTGGTGTGCAAAAAAGTCTTTGGTCATTTTTTTCAAAAAATCTTATGTAAAATTCTTAAAGCGTGTGGTTTTCTTTAGCCATGATAAGAACTTAAACGTGCCACTCTGTTAAATTATTCCATTTCGTCACAGCTTTTCATTAAACCACTAAAAGTAAGTTTACAGTGATATTTATTTAGATGCACTTGTAGTATTCCTAAATAGAAAATGCTACATCATGTGGCAGAAAGTGTTATGTACCTTCCCAACTTGATTAAATTTGTGCTTTGAGCGGTACTCAGGTTCTGGTGGACGGCTCAGTCAACCACACAGTCAGGAGTTTCCTCATTGTTCTTGACCTTTGAAACCATTTCCATTTACAATGAAGAGATCCAAAGTATGCTGGGGCACAGGACTGAAACATGATATGTCCGAGACATTGATACATTATAATCTTATGTGACACCAGAGAAAGAATTTGTCTTCTTACTGACCACAATAACATAAATGATTCCAAGTGGTTATTTTTAAAGCTTCCTTTTTTTGACTTGTTGATCCACTTCATATGGACACACCAGAGTGCTATGACTGATGCTATGACTGATGCATCCTTTTCAGGAGTGGAAATTGGAAACCAAACTCTTGGGCCTATTATGAGAAGGGTTTAGTTACATTTGGATCATCTAACTTGGTGACTCCTAACCTGGGGTTCCTCCTGTCTAATGGGTGTGTGTGCCAAAAGTCACAGAGGGGCAGATGAGGTTGCCACCACACACAGAGTGTTAAATATAATTATACACATATACAAAGGCAGGAACTTTATCACAAAGAAGTTAAAAAAATTAAACTTTTTTTTTTTTTAAACATACGTTTTACAAAGTACGTACAACGCACAAGCACTGACGGCTCTTTGCTGATGGCCATTGTCTGCCATCAGAAAAGAGCCGTCAGTGCTCAACCAACCTCCTCATCTTAGCCCATTGGGGTTCCTTTTCGCTTCAAAATATGATCTGATTGGATGCTAGAAAAGATTATTGTTGTG
The DNA here is from genome assembly GCA_903067095.1 of Girardinus metallicus. Taxonomy (NCBI): domain Eukaryota; kingdom Metazoa; phylum Chordata; class Actinopteri; order Cyprinodontiformes; family Poeciliidae; genus Girardinus; species Girardinus metallicus. The sequence goes on from CAEGAE010043308.1 coordinate 75,157, forward strand.
TTCAAGTTTACAAAACAAATTTGCCCATCTTGTGTTTTATTTACCGTTGTCATAGCAACTGAATCAGGGGCGCCCTCCTTGGGGAAAAGTAATGACAATTCTAAGGGCCCTTGACCACATGGGGCCCCCCACAAAAATTTTTTTTTTTTTTTTTTACAGAAATAGGAAAAATATCGGGGCCCTTTCAATTACTGTTATTGTATTTTTATTGTTTTTGATAGTAAGAATTAAATGTTACAACTCCCAGACCAAAAAGCACATGTCCATATTTGCACTGAACCCCCCAGTATCTGCGTAAAATGGTTCGTTCCTGCTTAGCACGCTTGACGGTGATGTTTTCAGCAGCAGTCAGTAGAAGACAAGAACGACTGTGGCAGTTACTATGCTGCCTAGAAAAATAATAAAGTCAAGTTTAAAAAAAATAGAGAGGTAAGAGAGAGAAAAAGACTAGCGTGTCTATTTGTAACAGTTTTTCTTCGAGACGTGAGTAGACTGTGCTAAATCAACCATTTAGCATAGTTGGCTTAGCTACAGTCTACTGTTTGCCTCCACAGCATTTAATGAAGGAAAAAAAATACCAATATATTCATATATTTAACTTGTCCCTGTACCTTTTACCACACTTGACAACAGGTGAGTCAGTCAGCAGCAGCTCTAACCCCTGATACCAACATAAACTCCTGTGAAAAAGGTGAGCAACACTGTATCCAATGACAACCTAGTTAGCATCATTCCAGGGAATCTATAGGGATTTCTCTGTGTCTTCACTCTTTTTACAACAAAAACAATGTATTTATTGCTGACAGAAATTCAAACAATCTTTATAAAATGATTAAATAAACAGCCTCCTGTCTGGACTGCAGCCAGTCCGAACAGTTTTACCTTAGCTTGCATTTAAATTACAGATATGTGTTGCCACGTCCCTCCTGACGCATCCTCTCCCAAGTGAAATTAAAGCTGCAGTATGTAACTTTTATAAAAAATATTTTTTTACATATTTGTTTGCACTGTTATTGTGTTGTGACAGTATGGCATGAGATCATTTGAGAAGAAATCATTTCCTCTGCCTTCTCCCTTCTGATTAGAAACAACCAATCAGAGGCAGCAGGCGGGTTTTAGCGCTGTCAATCACAATCTCATGTCACTGCTCATCCTCCCTCCCCTTTGCTCTGTGCTATGCTGCACAGAGTTATGCAGATTCAAACTGTGAATGCTCAATCTAGTTAGCATAGCTAAAAATGATGGCAGATAAACAGTTTTCCTATAATGATAAGTTGTTTTTCCACTATTAGCACATTTAGCAGTGAGTGAATGAAGTTGATTAACAACACTAAAACCCTCCTTCTGGTTCTGATTGGTTGTTTTTGGTCAGAACAGTGCATTACTTTAGCTAGCAACAGTAGTTCAGGGAGGAGGTGGAGGAGATTGATTGTTTTCACAGATTATCTGTCTCATGGCAAACTGTCACAACATGGTGATAGCTTTAACAAATATGGAGAAAACATTTTTGTTAAAATTATATACTGCAGCTTGAATAAAATGTAACTACATAGCATTTTTTTTGAGAAGTCTGGATTGTTTTTTGTATATTTTGCACATTGTCTGTGACTGTTGCAAGTGGGAAGAGACATTTCAACGAGATAAAACTAATAATAATAAAAAATTTAAGCAACCTATTCGCATGCAGTATGTGGACTGTTGACTGTAAAATTCACTAGCAGTAAATATTGTGCTAGTATCAGTATTCGACCAAAGAAAGCAAGACAGTTGCAAGCCTTTAAAATTGTGATGCTTTTGATGGGTCAGATGGACTCAAGAAACTGTAACAGTAGTTGCGCAGGGGGGGAGCCCAATCTAATTTTTTGTCACAGGACCCCAACATTCCTGGCGGTGCCCCTGAACTGACGGGCGCCAGGAGGAAAAAGAGCAACGGTGGTTCTGGTTAGCTGAGGTATGAAGCTACTGTACAGGAGCTGCTGTGGTCTGTTTTTATGTACAGATTGCTGATAACTGACGACATATTAAGCAATGAAATAAAACGATTCTTTAAGTTGTTGGAAAGTAAAATTGTTATGTTGTTTAGATCGTTTTTACGTTACATGAGTCGAATCTGGTGAGCTATATTGTGTCTTTCTGTGAACATGTTGGTGTACAAACAAAAAAAATAGAAATACATTGTATGTTGTTATTCAGTAGCATATGGGGTAACAAATGGGGTTATTCTGAGACTTAAGTGTGTGACATAAGCTGTACCTTTGTATTAAAGAATCTAAAGCTGTTTATTACAGGAATAAGTATATTGTATAGAATGACAAAGAAAATAAAATGGACACAATGATATTTTGAAGAAAGATCAGATCTGGTGCTGTTTGGAAATGTTTAACAAATGTTTAACCAGAACTGATTCCAGGAAGATTAGTGAAGCACAGATCTGTTTCTGCCTCATCACTTCTACCTCTTCTATACTTTCTACAGGAAAATCAGCGTCTGTTACACTGACACCAGTCCTGCTGTGTGTAACACATGCTGTAATCACAATCTTTAATATGTTTTCAGGAGATGTTAGTATCAGGGCTGCCGGCCCAAGCTTCCATGGGGACAAAGTGAAATTTTATTTTGGTGCCCTTCATATTTGCTATTAATGTGGATTCCTGGAAATCAACAGACGATTAGATCATTTGCACAGCTGCTATAAACTCATTACATCTCTGAATAGTGATGTTTATGTTATATCCTACATGCATATCACCTACATGCAAAAGCAACAAAAAATTGGTATGATCTGGACTAAAGATGGAATACATGAACACATATTCATGTTGTGCTTTGATTAAACTAATTTATCTTCGGTTTA
>CAEGAE010043310.1:0-47222 GCA_903067095.1 Girardinus metallicus
GTAGCTGGAGATAGGCACCAGCAACCCTCCCGACCCCATTAAGGGACGAAGGGTGAACAGAAAATGGATGGATGGATGGATGTATGCGACGCCAGGAGAAGTATGGAGTGTCGGAATGTACTGACAGCTGACATAAACTGCTTGTGTTGAGGGGAGGTGGGATTTATTTCACTTTAGTTCGAAAGGCTAATAAATATATTTATAAACATGAAAACTAAGGATATTATATCTGTAATTTCAGTAGGTGTTAGTTATACAAATACACAATATAGTTCCAGTTAGTAATAATTTTTCCAAATTTATTGCTGGTTTTATTTATTTTAGTTAACGAAAATGTTTGTCAATTGCATTTTTTGTTATTTTGTTAGTTTTAGTTAAATATAAAAAACCTTGAATTTTATCAAAATATTTAGTGGGACTCATGATAACGATAAAAATGATGACAAGAACTACTTAAGACTGTGACTGCATGACAGCAACAATATCTCCACAAATATAAATACTGCACTTGAAATAAATTATAATATGATTGTTTAGGACACCAGTCACATAAATAAGTTTGATTTGTATCACTTTATAACTGTATTTAATAATTTTCAAATGTTTTGTTATCAATGATACTCTCAATGTAAAAACAGTGGAGAAAATAGTAAAACTAACAGTTCCAACAATACGAACAGTTTTGAAGGGTTTTAAACATCATTAATTGGAATTTATTGTGACAATAAAAAATCTAAACCTTATCATGATGACAAATTTATCACGATAAATGATAAATGCTTACCACTAGTTTGCAGACACAGCTGCCGGTCATTTTCCAACCAACTCTTCCATTTCTGGAAGGAATGCAGGATGATCATATCCATAATCACTCTGCATAATCTACACGCACATGTGTATTTTCTAATCTTTCAACTCCTCCACACAATGAGCCACTTTGACGTTCATGGTAAACCCTTCCTCTCTCTCTCCCTCCCGACCCCTCCTGCTTTCTCTCCCTCCCCGTCCTCACGCCTACTGAGCTCGTCCCAGGTGCCTGCTTTGCCCGCTCAGCCACTCAGCCCACCCACGCCCTCGCACTCTTCAGTCCCAGCGAGCAGCAGCACCAAACGTGTTCCCGCTTTCTTCTTCTCCTCTCCACCGCCACCCACTCCAAAGGGCTGTGAATCACCGGCTGACACGCTGCATCGGCAGGGCTCTTGTGTTTTTTACACAGACAACGTCTAACATCTCTTCTCCTCTCAGTTTGTGAAGTGCAGTCCATTATAACAAGAGGCTGACTTTCTGCATAGGTAAAAAGCTTTGGAAGGATGGTTTGCGTAACCGCACCATGTGGGGCGTTTACAGGCCAATGTGATTTATCCGTAACACTCTGTCGGCACGCATTTTGCCAAGGGACCGAGAGAAGAAATTAATTGTTCTCTCATGGAAACGTTGTTTAGCACTAAGTGGGGTGATTCATGCGTCTCCAAAAAATCAGCCTGTTTAAGTGACAGGCAAGTCCTTGTTGTCTTTCCACAAACCCATTGCTCAGTGATTCATGTCCATCAATCTGTCCACCATCACTACTCACTGTAGAAGCAACACAAAGCCTAAAGCCGGGTATTTCATCAACGTTTTTACAATTAAAATTGTCTGCTTCATCTCTTTGACCTTTATTTGCATCAATGTTATCCAGACCTAAAAGCATTTCAGAATCAACGGGAAGACTTGAAAATTTATAACCTCAGATGCTTTCCATGCAGTCAGACTGACTTGGAGGTTTGTTGCAGAAAAGAATGGACAAAAAAAATTGTCCAGATGTGTAAAACTGGTGAAGACATATCCCCAAAATACTTGTAACTATATTGGTTGTGAAAACATTGAGACACATCAGTGTCACAATGAAGAAAAATTTGCTTTTATGTTTGTGATTCTCAAGAGAAACTGTGTTTTGGTATTTTTAGTACTGAAAATGAAACTGAAGCCAAATTATAAACTTGCTTCATTTTGAAACAGAGCTACACACATTGCCCTTTCTTTGGCCTTTCTGCTTTGGAGTGGACTGAGTACAAGCCTAATTGAAGCGTTCAAACAGTCCGCACACTGTACAGTCACTGAGTTTTAGTTACACTGGCTCAGCCACTTGGCAAAGTGAGATCTTTTTCACCCACTGACAACTGTGATTGTCTGGACTTCGATCTGCCAAGAAACACTCCACACAGATGGCGAGAGAGAGAACGAGGAGCCCGATTTCACCGTCTCTAAAAGGCCTCGGCACAATTGTGGTCTAAATATTTCCTAAGTGGGTTGATGTGTGCTAGTTGACATGCTTGTGTGTCTATATGAGTGTGGATGCAGCATGTGGGTGTGAGTTTACAGCGTGTGTTCCTGTAAGCGACTCACGCTGCCTGAGGAAGCTACATGGGCATTGTGAGGACTCGGCAGGGAGCTCTGCTCCCCTTGTGTTTGCCAGGAGCAGATTTCCACCCACAGTGGGCAGGGAGGCAGGCTGGCTCAGTTGGCTGCTAGGTTGGCATTCATTGGATGACTTGGGTAGACAGGAGGGAAGGCACACAGGCATTCATAGCCACATAATGCACACAGCGAGCAGGAGAGCTGTGGTGGCTAAAAGCAATGCACTGAATGCCTTTTTTCCCCTTCAGAATTGTGCTGCTAGATGAGAATAAGCTGAAATGTAGAAGTACTTTATAGAAACATAAAACATTTTATAGATGCTACGTGTCATTCATTTGCTTCGTTTTTTTTTTCTTTTTGCCTAAAATCAGGCTCACAAAAGTTTTAGATTAAATAGAAACTAAGGTGAACTCTGACTAAGCTTATTTGTAGTACACTGAACAGACAGTTGGGGGCGCAACTAGTTCGAGGCGCCAGTTACAGAAATCAACGAACAATTTTGTTTTTTCAAACTACATTTAAAAACTTTTTATTTTATTTTTTTACATAAATAATGTTAATAAATAGTTACAAACACTGCAACATTAATTTGAATCAACACTCCATTAAGAATAAGAGCAGACAAAAATATTGATTAAACTATTTAATAAGGGAGCTGATATAAAGTAAATATAAAATAATAATTTTTCCCAGTACCTAGAAGGGTAAATGATTAGATCTGAATAGTTAAAATTAATGTTATTATTGGGTTTATTCTGGGTTGTTGGGACGCACACGCCTCCCACCTGCTCTCTCTCTTTCTCTCCCCGTCTATATTTCTCTACCTCTCTCTCTCTTTAAACACTTTTCTCTCAGCTTCCCAAGATGGCGGCAGCCTCGTCCATCCAGCCGCCGATCGTTCACTCTTCTCTCACCCGGGATAGCGCTCTCTCCCCGGACATGGACAGCCCCGAAAACAGGCAGCCGGAGGATGAGGAGGCGGCGGCGGCGGCCGCAGCGCAGCCCTCCGAGCCGGGCGTCAGCCTCCGCGACCTGCCGGACCTGGAGCCGGAGGAGATCGAGAAGAGGCTGGCCAAAACTCGCCGGGAGCTGAGCAACAGGAGGAAAATCCTCATCAAAAATCTGCCGCCCGATACCTACAACCAGGTACGCCTACAGGAAGCTGGTGCAAAAAGTTAACAGTGTGCAGCTTATTTAGAGTTTTTTGTGCTGCAGGGAGACCCGGGTGTAACTCCACGACTATGTGGTCCAGTTTGCATGACGCTCTTTTTAAAAAATGTGAAAAATTATTTATAAGAAAGTCATTCATAAACCCCAGAGGTGATGCGACCAGACGGTTTCCCTCCCTAAGATAAAAACTTTTAAAGCAACTCCAGGAATGCTAGTGTACTTATTCCAGAACTTAAAATAAAATACAAGTCACTTGCCTCTTTAAACTCACGAATGTTTTAAATTTGACTAGTTAAAGATGGTCTTTTATTTTTGTTGTTTTGCAAATGTGAAAAAACAAAATGCATCTACAAAATTTAATACACTTAATTAAAAAGTAAATAAAAGGACAGATTAAGAGCTAATATCTGCAAAGTTTAGGGAGAAATCCTGTGTGGATCAGTGGTTAAAAGTAGTCATCTTCCAATTGAAGGTTGTGGGTTTGATTCAAACTTCCTCTAAGGTTCTTACTCCCAGTTTAACAACTGATTTGTGCATAATATGGATGTTTGAGTGGTCAGTATTGCCTACCAATGTGTACTGGAAACATGAAGTGTAAGTGCATTTTTCCATTTATTCTTCATTATAGGGAGGAAACATCAGCTAGTTTTCCATTTCAATAAAGAAGCTAGTAAAACAAGTGTGCAATTTATTTTACGCAAAGTGATGAGTTTTAACTATTCATTTATCTTAATGTTGACAATTATCAAAAACCCCAAGCTCAGTTTTTCAGAATGTTAAAATGCAAAGTTAGACTGATGGGTAAAACAGATTTTTAGCAGGGAACTGTTACTTTACGTGTTACACCCCGCACAATTATGGAGACGACAGCAGACTTGACAGTTGTGCTGCAGCCTGTTGTTGATTACCTCCACGAGGAAGGATAAGCCATAAAAATTCATTGCTGTTGAAACTGCCTGCCTGCACTACTACATCCAAACATGTTAGTGGAAAATAGAGTGAAAGGAAAAATTAGTGAGAAAAATCTAGCACAAACACAGGAAATAACTGCCACTGTAAGATGTTTGGGTTACAAAGCCCAATCAAGACTTTCTTAGAGTTTTGCAAGGCACGGTCTGTGCCTAGAGTCATTGCTAATGCAGATGCAGTGGGCTACGATCATTGGATTCCTTGTGCTAAGCTACTTAGGAACCAGATACAGCAATGATAGAGTGCCAGAGTCTGGAGAAAGAAAGGAGAAGCCCAGAATCCAAACTGCTTGAGGGTCAGAGTGAGGCCAGGTCAGATGTTGATCTTTAATGGTGGTCCCAGCTACCCCACAGAGGAAACCCTGTGTTTTTGCTCTAGATTTATACCTCTTGACCATAAGTTACTGTATTTCCAGTATGAATGTGTGCAAAACTTTGTCAATATTCCTCTAATGTTGAAAGCACACAATTTCACAATTGGGTTGTTTCCATTTAATAAGAAACGCGATTAAAATCACACGTGAACAGTTTGTTCACATGATAAGTGATTAAGAAACATGCCACCCCATGATGCTCCCACTGCTTCTTGTCACCTTCTTCTTCATGGTTTGCGGCAGTGGCAACATCTGGTTGTTGATCATGTGGCTCTTGTCAGCCATATCATACAAGTGTTTTTGCAAAACTTATTTTGCAGTATTGCAAAAAGAAAAAAAAAAATACAAATTTTGACACGGAAAAAAAAACTACTTATCCAAATGGCAGAGCTTTTTATTGAAAAAAGAAGAGTGTTATTTTGAGATTGGCATCATTCTGTGAAGAGAGTTTATTTTTGTAATTTCAATTTGTGCAACTTTATGGTTAATGGAAACACAGTTAGTGAGAGTAGAATGTAAACAGAATGGTACATCCCGAACTTCCCTTTTTGACCGTTTAAACATGGATCAGTTGCCTGTGTTAAGGAATTCTGAACTTCTTAAAAGTTGGAAATGGTTTCAGATCAGAAAAAAGTCAATAGTACCAGCCTCTGTGGAGGAAGTGTTGAAGTGACCTCAGTTTTCTCTGGCAGCATAAAGCATACATGATCATTCAGAGGCTCCTCCCCCACCTGTTGCTGTTCACTGCATTTTTACCGGTTGTTAGGCTTCCATTTTTTTTCCGGCTTTCACTGTTTTCATTTTCATGTCCGTCCCAAACTTTTCTCACAAGTGCCAGGTGAAAAATGGAAATGGAAAATAGTCCATGTTTAAAACCATTTCTTTCAGATTTCTGTAATTGAGGCCAAATCCACTCAACGTATACATATATATTTTATTTTAGGTGCACACATGTTTGTGTGTTTCCTTTATAAAGACTACGGAGTGACTTCACTGTTTATAACTTCATGGCCTTTCTGATTTCCCCCGCTGAGCGTCATTCATCACTTGTGTCAGCATGCAGGCCTCCAGGAGGCAGCGTGTCGAGCCTGCGCCGGTGGCGTGTGTTCCTTCAGGCTTGTAGCGCCAAACATTCTTCCAGAGGCTCGCTGCCAAGGAGAGCCAGCGCTCTGTCGGAGCGTCGGTTTGTGTGCGCAAGTGCGAGGAGAGATGGAGTGTGAAAGAGCGTGACTGCATGGTGTGCGTGAGAAATGACAAGAAGAGGGGAGAAAAAGGGAAAAGTCGCTTGGATTTAGGTGAAGCAGCAGATGTGGAAATCTTTTGCTTTGTGTTTTGTACATTGTTCATGTTTCAGGCCGAGTTTTGAGAAAGGCAGAGCAGCTTGGAGTCGATTCAGAGGAGTCATTCTGACGTTTTGACGTTTGTCTGCATTAGTTTCAGCTGGTTGTGGGTCTGTTCAGATGACTTGGGCTTTAGTTTTACAGAGGAGTTTGTCAAATAGAAATGCTCTGAAGAAAAACCAAAAGAACACCACATTGCAATGCTCAAATAGTGAACAAAGACTTACCAAGATTTTAAAAAGTTGGTTCCAAAATCTGTTAAAATGTGTTGTCTTACTATGATTTTAATGAAAGAAAGTTGTGAACTCACCATCGTTTTCTCAGTCTGTGTGAAGCGTAGTGTAATACTGTGCAGTGAAGTTCCAACCCCGACTGTTTGCTTCACACTGCTGGTCAGCAGGCTGAAAGAAGACTACTAAAGTTTGGTCATACTTTGGATGTATGTCCAAACTGAATGTTGAAATAACGGTATAACTGGTAGTACATCAACTAATTTGAATTATTTTATGTCTTTCTATTTTGGTTTAATAGCAAACATTAACCCCAGATAAAAAGAAGTCTATCAAATTACTGGGGGGGGGAATCATTATTTCATGTCAACGAGAAAGTTTTATTGAAGACATTTCTTCTGGTTGGCGTTAGCTGGTTTGCTAAATAAAAACTTGTAGTTTCTTAATGATTTCACCACTTTACCTCTTTTTTATGTTAGAAAACCTGCTATGCTAAATTAAAAAAATGTAAATACATTACAGACATAGAGAGTCTGAATGTATGGTAAATAATTAGCTAGTACTTCTCTGCTTCCGTCCAGCTCCATCTCCCCCGTTTAGCCACAAACCAGAGAGCCCTCTGCTTCAGACTGGATAAGTGTGAGTGCATGGTACAGTATGTCAAATATATGGTCTGTTGACAGTCTTCATCTTGGAGAGAGGTGGGGGATGGGAAAGAAAGACGATGAGTACAGGAAGAAAGGAAGGGTTGGGTTTGGAATGAAAATGAAATAACTTCGTGGGATCTATTTGGTGGTGAGGATATGAGTCAAATCTTTTTCTATAAAACCATTAAAGTAGCTTTAATAGTTTTCTAATGACTTATTAAAGCACGGTGAGCTGGGCTGTCATATGTTTATTCCCCATATGTGCATTATTTCTCCAGTGCTCATTAGTTTTGGTTATTTTTGGCCACAATGTAGCAAAATTGAGTTATATGAAATTCCAGGTTGGTGGCTGTTTACTGGTATACATTATCACCAAAAACCTTGATGGGTCCATGAACCATAGATTAAATATTTGTACTGTATGTACAAAATGGACGTCATCTTTTAAATTTGCTCATCATGTCTATGAAGAAAGTGTGGAGTTAAAGTAAATTGCTATTCTAGGAAGAACTTCTGTTGGGAAATGAATGCCAACATTTTTGGTCTTTTTTTTTTTTAATTGTTCTGACACAAACAAAACACAAAATCATCAATAATGGTATTTTATTATATATTATTTTACTTCTTAAGGAGTTTAAAGAAGCATGTTGTCTAGTCTTAACTTTTTTTAAAATAGAGAAGTGTGTCTTTATGTAAAAGATTTTAAGTTACCTATCGGCCAGTTAAAGGAGCCTCTTCTATCGCCGTTAAATATTTTACATTGTACTCCTACTTTAAATCAAGTGCCAACGGATTAGGAAACAGGATTTAACCTCATGTACTGGTAGAAACAGAAAAAGTTGCTTTACTGTTCTTTAATGAATTTGTAGTAACTAAACAACTAAAAGCTGAAGGTTTCTCTAATGACTTTCATATTTTTGTCCTAAATCAGTTCTATATTTATATATCTTTTTCATGGTTGATCTAATTCAGCACTGGAAGCTGAGGTTTCCTGGTTTAATTATTGAAGTTTTAATTATTGATGCCATATGCACATCTCACTCTGCCTTGTACTGTGGGGTTACAGGGTGAAATGTTTCTCCTGCAATCTTTACTGGAGAAAAAATCTGATCATTTGTCAAAACAAAATGTTTGGTAGTATCTGATATCAGACAATTGAATCAGCTTAAGGCTTAGTTAGCAATGACTGCTGTGGAAAATTGTAATCAATAGTCATATTGTTGTTTTAGACATTGGACATGGAACAAAGAATGACATGTTGTATATATTCAAAGTCAGCTGCTGATTAAATTTCATAGCTGTTTTAAGAAAAATGGCTGAGATGAATGTCTCATGTCAACATCCTTTAAAATGTGGAAAAACCATGAGGTTAAAAAAATTTGCCTGCATGTGAATGCCTGAATAGACCTTTACTATTCAATAACACATTGACATTTGGCGGGTGGGCTCTGATCTCAATGCTCCATGGAAATGCTTTTCAACATGTCGTGGAGTGATGGTTGCATTTCTAACCCCCAAATCACATCTGCCACATGTCAAGTGTAGAGAGGGTCTCTGACCTCGGAGCCCCAAGGGCTTGAAGAAAACCAAACTCATTTATGATTCATTCAATGCATAAAATGGCACAATTACCAACATACTACATCTAGGATTGACATAGTTTGCCTCCACCATGACCAGACATGCATAATTCATTTTTGTTTTTCCTGGTTTGCATAAAAATCTATTTCATAAAATGCCAGCATACACTGGCATTTTATGGTAAAGATTTAGTTTTCATATCCATAAAGCTACATATGAATAAGTAGTAGTTGCATACATAAACTTGTTGGTTGGATCCAAGTTTGGCCTTTATGTGTTGACATGTTCTACACCACAAGTGCATGTCCAGTTGTTTCTGCATACTGCTAAGCCCAGATGTATTCAAATAGGATAAAGCATCAAGTGCAAACACAACTTCCTCCTCTCTGTCCTCCTCCTCCCCCTCTTCCTCGTCACTTTACATGCTGGGGGTCCATCTGTGTCAGGAGCAGATGTTCATGCAGTGTGCAGCTCCTGACAGTGCGCAGCCTGCGGCCCCTTTTCTTACCTTTTGAGTCTGTGTGCTCTCGCTTTAATTGTACCTGTTTAATGTGGCATAGTTGCCTGGAGGTTTTGCGTGTCTTTTGGGTTGCACACATTTAAAAATACACCTGTCATGGTGTATTCTGAGCCAAAGTGTTGGCTTAAAATTGGATTAGAGGATGTGCAAATCTGAAAAGTGACTGTGTCCTTTAGACAGACTGGGAAAAAAAGAGTTAGATGTTGCAGTTTGGAGGAATTTCAAGGCATTCTTATGTGCAGTAACCTGTTTAGAGAAACTAAAATGAGTTATTGTTTTTAACATATGTCTGTTGGAAAAATCTACTATTCACTTTCTGGCACACTTCTGTACTTGAATGTAAACATGCATTGCATATTGTGCTGATCATAAACTGTCAATAAGCAACATTTACTCTACCATCTCTCTCAACACAGGTGTACCTCAAGGCTGTGTGCTTAGCCCAATCATCTTTGTAAGCATAACACCTCAAATTCTTTCCTCGAGTTTGTAGATGATAGAACCACAGTAGGCCTGGTCTCTGACAAAAATCAAAAGCGGCCATGTAGAGAGGTTCATGAACTGTCTAGTATAAAGAAAAGAGAGGATTGCACATTTTATATCCTTCATCTACTTGCTCTTGACTGATGGTTCAGTGCTTCACAGTAAAAAACAAAAACGTCATCTTCTTTTTTAAGATCTTTACAAAGACATTGGCTGCAAAACATTTTTTAACCGCTACAGTATAGAATTTGTCTTCACACACTGTTTTGTACAGTGTGTTGTTCCAGCTGCGCTGCTACAGGCAGACGGAGCCTGCAGCTGAAAATCAAGACACTAAAATGGACGATGAAGTTACCGCATCCGAAGCTTGAAGACATCCACACAGCTTGTCTGAATGCCAAATGGCATCAAAAGTGGCTCAACTCACTCTGGACCATGACTTTTTCACTCTTCCATCAAAAACAGTTTCTCACATCAGAGGTCACAGCACCTTCTGAACCTCCGCAGCTCTCAGCACTGACACTTTGCTCTTTGAACCTTTACATATTGTACTTAAAATCATGTTTTTTAATGCTTTTTGACAATATTATTATGTTTAGAATTATGTTTAAATTTTTTTGCCTTTGGAATAACAAAGACAAAATTCTATTCTGTTTTGCAATGTCTACAATGGGATTTCCCCTCATGGTGTAAGTTTATTTTAATATTTTGGATAATCATATTCAATTCAATTCAAATTTATGCACAAATGTACAATGGAGTTCTTACTCTGAGTCCTCAACAGCAGACACAGTAATTGTCTTAATAGATAAGGTATTTATAAAAGACAAGATGTAGAATGTAAACTAAAAAAACAGCTGAACAAATATGGCAACAGGAGATGTTAGCCACTAAAGGCTAACATCTCCTGTTTCTATAAACATGTTTCATGTTTATAGAAAATTACATTATTATTTCTCTGTATTGTGATTTAATTCATTAAAAAGTAATTAAAACTTAATTTTTAATTAAGTTTTACTTAATTAAAAATCAGATAAATGTTAGAGATATTCTTTAGTAAATGGGAATAATCTCGCAAGTCCTTCGCTGGGTTCAAAAGTACGACCTTTATCGAAGTTTACAGCATTTTTCTCCAATTTATCTGTTTTCGTCCTTAAAGAAAGGTTGAGGTACTCAGACAAATTTGTGTGTAAATAGTGAGAATTTCTTGCATATTTTAGGCATTTTAAGTGTGTTTTTTTCTTTTTTAGCTATTTTATCAAACTACAAAACACTGAGCAGGGTTTTACAGTGTTGACTATCCAGATAATTCATGTAATTTTTGTATTTTGGCATTAGCTCTTCTCAACTGCTAAGCCGGTTATGGGAGCCATTTGGTTAACCTAGAAATCCAACTCTTTGTGAGCAGCTCCCTGTAACCCGATAACACAATAAGCGCTCATATTTTTCACATCGCATGATCCCACTGAGATTCAAAACTTATCTGTCAGATGGCAGAAGTGGGAATTGTGCTGACAGGATAAAAGCTTTGGAAGTAACCTCGAAAGAAAAGGATTGACGGGATAAGTGCAGGTGGAGTGAAGAGGAGACTAATTGGATAAAAGGCTAAAGGAAAATAATAAGTGTGTGGGCGTGTGTGAAGTTGAGGAAAGGTGGCTTTGTTTTTGGTTGAACCGACAGGGATCTCGTTCATTGAGAGGAGTCTTTTTATATTTCAAAAAGGGAAACTCTTTTCACTCTTATTGCTCATGTTTTATTTTCTTTCTCTCTGTTGTGATTAAACTCTGTTACTGTACTTCTTTCCTACCGTTCACATCAGCTGCCATCTCTGTGTGTACATGGATGTGTGTCCTGGGGCCATTGAAGGGGTTGTTGCCGCTGCATTGGATCCCGCAGGTTCCTCTTCGCTACAGCTCTCCACCCTTGGTGTTTATACATTAGCAGCACATGCTTGCATCAGAGGGTGCTAATGATGGTGCTATGAGCTGGCGCAGTCATTTTGATGTACGTTTGACTTGTGTGTTTGACCTTCCTGTGGAGTGGGAGACCTACAGTGATCACAAACCCCATGATTACATGACGCATGGTGGAATAACAGTCAGATGTAATGGTTGTGTCAGATTGGAAACACTCTGCTGGGTCCATTTGACGCAACTGCTGACAATCAGTGGGAGAAAACCTGTAGACGTTTAAAGCAGTCAGATCATAGAAGAAAACCAGCTAAGGTTCCATGCGTAAGCCAGAAACTACAGCCAGTCCACAAAAATGACAACAAAGTGTAAATATACACACTACTGCTAAGTGTCGTAAGCCAAAAATACCAGCTTGAAGCTATCAAGTCTTCTTAACTGTTTATGTTCATAAATCGCCTTTGAGAATGTTGGGCTGTTCTCTGGAAACAATGAACTCTATCATCCTGTCCCTCTAAAGAGGGACGACCATGTGTATAGTGAATCTTGTATATCTTGGCTTTTAGAACTGCAATAGTCATGGTCATATATATATATATATATTTATAACATTAAGACTGCAGGCAACGTCACTTTCTACGTGAGTGACAAGGCTATTATTGTAAAACAGCGGTTTACGTTTTTAGAACAGGACAAAATTATGAAAAAGTGACACATTCCACTTTTCCATAATTTGAAAAACTCGAATGTGTCAACTTTCAACTTGATATAAAACTAAAACTGTCTACCAAAACAGCCGTCTCTGCCTATTATCACTATACACCTTCTAATGGGAGAATTTCAAGAGACAAAAAGTCATTTTCTGTCCTACAATCAGGATTGTAAATTGAAACTCTAAAGTTTGCTAAATGCCATCCTCTAATTGTAAGTGTGTTTTGATCTGAAACCAAGCTGAACTATTCCAATAACAAACACATAAAGTGTGCTTGATCCAAAACAAGATATGCACATGTGGCAAAACTGTTAAGCATGACGGAGAATCTGTGATGCATGGGTCTGTGTCCCATCCATTGGCCATAATAAACTTGTTAACATGCATGTTATCTAGGCATTGGAATATTTATGATGTAAATACTATTCAGTTGTCTATGGCATCATTTATTGTTGGTTTGTAGGTTCCTGTTTCCAGGATAATATGCAAGCCTTGAGCTAAATAACTAAAATCCTGTCATCAGTCCTTTATCCATTACCTGTAAAATTTTTATTATTAATAAGGGGTTTGATAAAAGGGTAGATTCTATTTCTTTCAGATTTTATAATTGCTTGCTGTGATAAATGGACCTCATTCTGAAACAAGTCAACATGTCAGAAGCTGCAGAAATGATGGATATTCACAAAATGTTGTGACAGCTGGACTCTTGATATGTTCAAAGTGAGTGACTTTCAGTTTGTAAGAAAAAAAAGCCTTCAGTCTGAGCGTGGTTGCTTCAGGGCCAGAGTCATGGAGAGACTGGTGGGTGTGGAGAGGAGGGGGGAGCGGGGTCACACTGGCTGACAGCAGAATCTGTCCCGTCTCAGGGCAAACCACCTGCTCCCCCCTGCCCACCGGCTCTGCCCTCGCAGAGATCAAACCAACTGCATCTCTTAGAAGGAAAAACATCATAGAGAGCAAAACGCAGGAAAAAGAATCGGTTGGATTTCTTATAAGAGCTGATTGATCATAAATTTTTGACTATTTTCTGTCCAGTAGCTGATTCCATGTTCTTTTAAAAATTCTTTAAATCCGGTACCAGAATCGGATTTAAAGTCTTCAATCTGAAGGTCTTGGAAAGCTTGTGAGGTTTTCACTGTCACTTCAACAGTCAGCAACACATCAGACCTAATTTTTGAGATTTGAACATAGCAAACCTCCTGACATTGTTACTTATGACTGGATAAGTAACAATGTCATAATTATGTAAAGATAATTTAGCACATTTGTGTGTAGATATAACTGTTTTAATTTGCTAAGACAACTATAGTATCTCCTTTCACTAAATGTTGGAATAGTGAGTGGAGATCTTCTTTCTTTTCTTTGGAGATCTTCTTTCTTTTCTTTTATGTTTTTGAAAAATGAAATTCTAAAAAATAGACACAGTCCATCTAAAAATCAGGTCTGTCTCAAAGTCCAAATCTTTACTCCACCTTGGACTATTTAGACACAGCTGATCAGGTGGATTGATGTGTCCAACAGTGACAAACAACACCTCTATTACACCACTTAAGATGTTTGGCTGAGAAAACAACACATTTAAAGTGTAACTCCATAGAATCTCACTTCGAAACAAAATCTGAAATATCCCTTTAAAACATAGGTTTGGTTGATTATTTGGTCCCATCTCAACCGTCCTTGTCTTTTCTCCTGGACTGTTGTTGCTGAGCTTTATTGTGTCTCTGAGTCTCTGCTGTTGCTGCCCAGCTTCAGTGCATCATGTGTGTTTACTCAACTGTAATTTAACATAGCATCTGCTGATGGGGAGAAGATGAAGTGCAAAATACAAAGAAAGACATTACTTACTCTTTTATATCAAAGCAAAAGGGAGAGGAATTTTATTTGGAGGGCGTTTTTGAATGATGATTACTGTCACAGAAAAGAAAGAACAACAAATCATTGCCCAGCAGTGAAAAACAAAAGTGGAACAGAGTGGAAGAGGACTCCAAACAAACTCTGTGAAGCAGGCAATCCTACCTGTGTGCTTGGAGTGTGAGGGTGCCTATACTACTCAAGGTGTGAAGGCACAAAGTTGGTGCTTGAGAGATAGAAAGAAGCTCAAAGAGGAAAGGACATCTACACACTAATATTCCTGCTTGTCTGCTTGCAATGTGTGAGTACGCTCTTTTTCCACGAAGCTCTCCTGGCAGCCATTTAATGGGCCAGTGATCCGTGCTGTGCATGGTTCGAGCCACCTGTCACAAACACAGACAGACACAGAGCTCGCTTCTTCCCAAATATGGGATGGAATATAAAGGGTTTCCAAGGTCCCTTAGCAACAGTTAGGCATAGTTATAGTTTTCATTCTTTTGTGTATAATAGCAAAGCCATTTTAATGCATGGAGGTTTGAATGTTAAACATTCTATACTGTTTTGCTGTCAAGCATTAACTGAATACAGTTTGTGTGTTTAGATACTCACTAATGAGCCATTTCTAAGGCTCATTAGTGAGAAAATTGTCAGTAGTCAAATCTCAGTCTTGTCACGACAATTGAACAGGTTACTTTAACATGTTGGCATCTTTTCCTGAGCTGCATACTTTCATCTTTTATTTTCTCTCTAACATACAGACTCCATCAGTAGGTCAAGGACGCAGTTAGTATCGGTAAGGAGGCCATGTAGAGTGGTTGTCCTCTAATCCACACCTTTCCCTCATGCAGTTACTGAGCTGGAATGGTGGCAGACTGTTACTTTGTAGCGGTGAGCCATCTCATGTTCAAGAGCTAAACAAAAGGGGAATTTGTGTTTGTGTTTAATAAATGAGACAATGTCGCAGTAAGCATGGTTTTCATCACAGATACTTGATCTTGGTGTGAAGAGGAAAATCCCACTTGTTTATCTGTCTCGACTTTCACTTCTCCATCACCTTTCACATCCTGTAAAAAGTGTGATCTGTGTAGAGACTTACTGAGTGGTACATGGGATAGCAAATATATAGTCTAACAAAATTATAAAGTGGATGCGTGTAAATTTAGAGAACAGATTATAGATGATTTCAAAAATATCTGACTTAACCTGCCTTGGATAAGTTTGGAAAAGAGATGAAGGTAGCCCCATGTGGGGCTGAGCACAATTGATAAGATGCCTTTCTTACTCTTACTTTGGGTCTTGTTGTATCAGCCCTGAGTGAACCAGACTGGGTCCTATGATCTGTGGTTCTGAATGTCCCCTTCATCAACTTAATGGATGGAGAATCTTTGCTCAAAATTTGTTTGACTGGGCCTCAAGGTTGTCTGTTTAGGGAGGGGCCAGCTCTTTTCTTTTGGCAGTGACTAATTTCAGAATTGGAGAAACGAACTGTAAACAATTCAAAAACAGTCCTCCTTGAAAGTTTAAAGAATTATACTGGAAATACAAACAATACAACTAAAGTTTTAACATCTTGGAACAGCTTCATGTTTCTGTGTAACTCTTGCTGGTAACTCTATCATTCTTACTGAATAATTAGCTGGGATGTGGGGGAGTCTTAGAAGATTCATTAACTTCAAGTTTTCATACAGCTGTTGCTTTATGAAAGCAACGTTTTATTACATTTCAGCATTCAGTTTTCTTTAGTCTGTCAACAGCCCTTGTCTTGACAATATATGCCAACCTGCCTCTTGAACTGCTAGTTCATTAGTTATGCACACCCTCAGAGACAGATTTAGTTCTGAAATCTGGCTAAGCTAGTCCAAATCAGAACTTTTCTTCTTTTAAAGCCATTTAGATTTTGATGTATGCTCTGTATCCAGTAGAAAATGATGTGCATAATTTTTTCCACAAGTACAAAGCATGGAACATCCTTGATCTTGAGAAACTCAGTTTTAGCATTATTTATTGAATGCATAGTGAAGTCACTATGCATTTCTGCCAATTCTGCCAAGTTTTATACTCTAAAAAAACTGTTGATTGGACATCGCGTAGCTCAGCGGTAGAGCATGCTGCATACTTTGCTTTATGGTACATAAAGCAAAGTATTCAATGCCCGAGCCATTTGATGCCACTTCCTCTTTCTCTCTGCCCTTCTTCCCATCCAGCTCCTGTTGAATGGAGGCCACTAGTCCACTAAAATCTTAAAAAAAAAAAAAAAAAACTTGCTAGAAACAGTTTCAGAGCTGTAGTCGAGGAACTGGTCATTTCCTAAATTGAGGTGAAGAACACAAAAGAGTAGCACACTTTTTTTTTTATTTGAACACATCACTTGGACAGGTATTATATGTGCCCTATTTTTGATTTTTGTTCAAAACCTTTTTAATGATAGTTAGGCTGCACATTATTGTGTTGTGTTAAGGAAGTGGAGCTTAATATATCTGGATGGCCAACCCCTCCCATGAATACCTGTGAAACCCCTGCTGCATCCCAATATTTACTTTTCCATTTCACCTTAGTTCCACTCTGAATCTGCATGTATATCAATCTTAGCATTGTCAATCCAATTAAAGGAATTGTGCATGCTTGAGTGCAGAGTTTCTCAGCTGCAGTTTTAAATTGGAATAACAATTTAGATAAGACTGCTGAGGTCGATGGTGCATTGCATCTTGTTCTGCAGCTGTTAAGCAGTGAATTACAGCTAGAGGCAGCGGCAGTGTGCGGTGATCACGGAGCAGACAGGTGGGAAGGTCATTACCAGCTGTTCGAAGGACTACTAGTGATTTTTTCTTTTTTTTTTTTTCTTTTTATTGCTTGAAACCTACATGTATTTCTGCCAGGTGCAAGATCGGAATGCTATACATTCTTTATCAGGCCATGTGCTCTGAAGGCAGTTTTACTTTCAAGCTTCACCAAAGTGTGCCCCACACATGCATGCAGGGAAATAAGCTGTAGGCTGCTCACGATGATACTGGCTAGGCTAACTTGAAATGTCAGGTTTTGAAAATGTTAGAGCCTGCAGATTGATTGTTATTGCTAAGAATGAACAGAAAATATTTTCAGAACTGCAAAGCTCAGGGAAACGGCTTTGGCCAACTACCCCCACTGGAGGGGAAAAATGTTAACTACCATGATGAGCACCCAGAAGGAATGGTCCAATATACAAATTGCATACACACTTGCAATTTGTATATAATTCACCAAATAGCATACAGTGGTTGGTATTGTTTCTGTGTGGAGCACATAGTGTTACAGGCAGTTGCTGGAGTCGCATAGTTCAGCAGCTGTCTACCATTTGCAGTTCCTGATTTTTTGGTATACTTTAAAGCTGCAGTATGTGACTTTTATGAAAATATTTTAAAGTTTTCCATATTTGTTAAAACTGTCATCATGTTGTGACAGTATAATAGGAGACAGATAATATACGGAAAAAAAAGCTCCTTCACCTCAGTGGTGAAGACCTACTATTATGGTCTGCATAAATGAACCGATCCTGGTCAAAAACAATCAGTGAGAGCCAGGAGGAAGGTCCTAGCTGTCAATCATGCTCATGTATGCGCTGCTAAATGTGCTAATTGTGGAGAAACAACTTTCCAAGAAAACTGTCCATTTGCTGTCACAAGTGGCTATGCTAACTAGCCTTAGCATCTATGTTGTGGTGAACCAGCTGAAGCATAGCAGAAGTTAAGGGGCAGGCTGTACATAAGCATGATTGACAGCATTAAAACCCTCCTCTAGGCTGTGATTTGTTGTTTCTGACTGAGTAGTGTATATCTGCAGTTAGTACTGGGAGCACTGGGAGTAGTAACTGTTTCTGTTTAATAAAAGTTACATAAAGCAGCTTTAATGCATTATGCAAAGTGAGAGTACCCTCTGTTTGTTTGGTTTGTTTTTTCTAAACACGACATTCGCCACATAACTGGAATCCCTTGCATTTACAAAGGTCTTTAAAATAAAAAATAAAAAAAACAATCTGAATAAAACTCTTTTTAAAAATAAAAAGAGTTTTATATAAGCTGAAATTTTAAAAACTGAAAGGCAGAGACTTGCAATAAAAATAGCATATGTTTAACTGTTCAGACTGAGAAGCTCAGAGGAGAAGCAGCTTTGTTTGGGCTCTATAAATAGAGTCTAAATATCTTGTTATATGTTGAGAGGGCTGGACTTTCAACCCACTTGAAGTGCACAACAGCAAATGGATGCACAATGAAACATAGTAATGCACTCAGTGAAGTAATTTACTCTGGTTTTAGTATCACAAAGGGCTCTGGAAGTCACTGAAATAATATTGATCCTGCCCTTCCTGTCTTCTATTTTTTTTTTTTTAATGGTTAATCTGCAGTAAATGTGGTGGAGATAGAAGGGTGCAGAGAGGAACATTTTGTTAGACACATTTGTTCCAAAATGATGCAATGATCCATGATATGTAACGTCTCAACTCTGTACAGGAGTGGGCTGGCTGGTTAGACGGATAGGAAAAGAGAATAATTTGTCAAATCACCAATACTCATTTTATTACTGCTCTGGGTATGTAATCACCCCACTGAGGGACAATAAAGGATATTTGTATTCTATTCTTTTCAGGTTTTAAGGGAAATAATGTGATAAGTTTGCGCATACAGTCTGCCTACATAATTTCCCAAAACATGACAAATGTGTTTATAACAATATGACCATGAATTGCATCATTATTACAGTGCAGAGTTCATGTCTTTATTTTCCTATTTGAATAGGAGCAGAAAACGCATCCTTTATTTTCTGACAGTGAATAAAACACACTGAAAACATTAACTGCCATCAAAGCGGTGTCCTCTAAAAACTTATCAATTTTTGAAAAACGATATTCAAATAAACGCAGTTTTATAGATCTCATCTTTTTGCAATAATACGGATACCGGCTTTTATGTGCATACAAATGTGGGGTCATTCTGAGCTGTTGGGAGAGCCTGTCCATAGATTAGAAGAGTTGCAGAAAAATAAGTTTTGGGAACGCACAAAGATTGTCCCATGCAGTCGATCTCTGTGCACAGAGTTTGGACCAATAGGAGAGAAGCTGACTCTGAGTCCCACCCACCAGGCTCAACCTGCCCTCACCTTTCTGCTTGTTCACTAGGTTGCAATTAGCAAACACCTGGTGAAACTTCTGAGCTCATCATGCAAACAACAACGCTCCTAAGAACAGTTGTAAACAGCATCATGGAGACCATGAAATGCTGAAGGGGGAGTGTTAGAAAAGGTAGGAGCTTCTTAAAGAGACAGAGGCCAATTTCAAGGCATGAGACACATCTATGGACAGTCAAGTTTCTTTTGCTTTTGATATAAATGGCATTCTCATAACTGAATTTAAGTTATTTGACATGACATGCCTGGAAAAGACATAATATCCTACTTTAAATAAATACACAATTAAAAAAAGACTATTAAATCATGAAATAAAGGTAACTAATTTGACAATAAGATTGGATATAAAATGAAAAATTAAATATAAATGTTGCATTAATGCGTTGTAAATAATAAACATTAACACTGAATTATTAAATTACTTGGGAAAGCTCTTATGTCTTGTGTTTTTGAACGTGTTATTTGGCACATTACTTTATTGAGCCATTATTTTATTTCTTTATTAATTGACAACTCTAGCAGCATCTGTCCCTCATTGGTCCTCATCTTGAGTTTGAGAATTACAAAAGGTTGCCATAATTTTTTGAATCCAGCATATCAGGAGAGAGGCACTTAAGACAACAAAAGAACAAGCTGATATACTTGATTCAGCTTCCCTGTTTGAAAAGCAAACAGAAGTCAGTCGCCCCAAAAATGCAACGCTAGAAATCAGTACTCAACTGGACTCAGTGGAGCTAAAGATAGACAGAGCATGCAAGAAACCTTTTGGACACAGACCTAAGTTTTTACAGCCACATGAAGTCTGTCAGTAAACCACCTTGCTATCATCTTCAAAACATTGCCAGAATAAACGGTTTCTTTTGACAACAGAAAAAAAAGGAAAAACTTGGGCTTGCTCTTGCAGTTAGGAATATTGTAATATTTCATTTACAAGTTTCTAAAAAAAAAAAAATCAATTGAGTAACTGCAGGAACATTGATCATATCACACCAGTTCTTAAACCACTGCACTGGCTCCCAGCTTTTGTAGAAGGAAAGACTTCAACATTTCTCTATTGGTCTATAAAGCACTAAACGGTCTGGGCTTGAAATGCATGTTTGAGTTACTTGCCAGGCATGAATCATGTAGAGCCCTCAGGTCTTCAGAGACCCATTTGATTTAAAGATCCTTCCCGACCTTTAAATCTTAAGGACTTGCTACAGTAGAGAGCCGAGGGACTCTGTTCTGCTCCGTTTGGTGTAAACTCTTTAATAAAGAGACTTTAAACCTCAGAAACCATAGCGAGGGAGACTGTTTACAATGATTCTGTACTTTGATACTGGTACCACAATACAATGAAAGGGGACACAATGGTTCATTTGCAGACCTTGGCGACAGGGATGCAAATTAATCATTTAAATCAGCTGGGTTGGAACAGAAACACATTACTTACCTAGCATGTGCTATCCTTATTGTTTGTACACACATTACATAACGTCAGTGCAACAGACCACAACTTATTCCAGTCTTTACTATGGTTAGCTATAGACCTGCTAACATGAGTTTAAAGGCCGATTTATTTAATGCGGATCTAGGTATAAATCTGCTGTGTTTGGACTTGCTGCTAACATTAGACTCCAGGGAATAGTTTGTGTTTATGTAAAGCAAGTTCATACTGGTCATAACTGCTCAATACAACCACACGTCAAAATATCTGAGCTTTTTCGCTTATAAGTTTACTCAAGACCTTTCTCTTGAGTAAACTTGAGTGAATCAAGAAGTTTACATGAAAAGACACAATTTTTTTCTTGCTTCTCTTGTTTTAGGTCAGTTATTTCTATTTGCTAGTTGGAACAATAAAGAGATAATCTGTCAGATTTGTTTATTTACTCAAATTAGAAGTTCACACACATTTTACCAATGTTTATTATTGCCTTTGTCAAACATTTTTACATTTTCTTCCACAAGCTTCTCATAGTTGTTTGCTGGAGTTCTGGCCCATTCCTCCCAACAGAACTGCTAGAATAGAGTCACGTTTGTAGGCCGCCTCACTCACACACACCTTTACAAATCTGCCAACAAATTCTCTATATGAGATCAGGGCTTTGGGATGGCCACTACAAAAACTGAGTTTATCGTCTTGACTGTTCTGTTCCAGCCTCTAAGGGTTTAACTTTGTTCTGTACAACTATGTTGCAACATTCCAGTTACAAGAGTCTAAAGTCTAAAAAGACACTTGTTCCTACCATTAAACAATCCCCACTATAATTTACTAAACCATAGTAGAGAAGCCGTCCGACGACATCACTGCCAAACTAAGGAAGGTAGTGAGGCCAAGAGAATTCAGCAGTGAGCAGGAGTGCAAGGATCTATTGCTGCATTATTGCATCTTCTTGCTTCTCGTCTTTTCTCACCTCATCATATCCAGTCACCAAAGAGACAAATGCATTTGAGCTGTAGAGGAGGATCTGATTTACAGCTTTGATGCATCAGCATTCGCCTCTCATGTGGCTTGGAGTTCTTCTGTCCTTGTGTGGCTGAAAGAAAGAAAGCGTTTCATCTTAACAATTTCACTTTTATTAACGAGTAGCTACTTGTTTAAAAGAACACTAATTTGTTTCTTTTCAATAAAGATAATGAAAAATGTTTGCCTGTGTTTCTTCCCTGTGATTAGCAGAACTTGTGAGCTTTGTCATTGCAGTTATTTAAGATTCTGTTTAGTCTTTTTTGGTTAATTGCGGCTCCTGAGATCAGTATGAGGAATGAGACTAGCAATCAAATTATGTAAAGAACAAAATGATTCCCTGCTTGCCAGTGTAAGAGATGCTGAGGGTTGAATGTTTGAACCGGTTCAAAGATGAACAAGCACGGTGAGGGCAGTATTGGGCTCTTGTCTTTATGTATTTGGTTTAATTTGGCGATGCAAGTTATCAATTAATAAGTTAATCTAATGTTGACTGATCTCATCAATAGACTAACGATTAATTAATGTAAAGGGCTAACATAGTATAATGTACTCAATAAACTAATCTAAACTAGCAAGGCTGAATGTTTCTGACTCTTTGTTTAGACCATTTAGACTAAATGCATTGGCATCTTTTGCTGATGTTACCAAATTGAATAAGAAGGATTTCTAATTTTAATAGAAATAAGTGGTTTGGATTCCCTTTTTTTATTTTAAAACTGAAAATTTGATAGTATTTTGTAAAGCTGTTTTTTTTTTTTAAACTTATATTTATGTGTCATTGCAGGAAGTCCATGAAATTCTGAAAGAATATGAGCTGAAGTACTGCTTTGTGGACCGCAACAAAGGCACAGGTATGAATTACAACTGACAAGACAAAAAAACACAACTGTTTCCTAATACCTATGAGTCAGAGACTTGACTTATCATCATTTCCAGGTTTTGTGATTAACAACATTAGTCCTTTTGGGACTATGATTCACAACAATAATATCTTGTTATTCTCAAATAATAACACTGTGCCTCTTGCACATTAATTACATTACAACAAAAGTTCTGCATGACTCTTTCTGAAGAGTTTCTGTTAATGTTTGGCAAGGTTGGAAGTTACATAAAGATAAAAGATTAAAGGCTAGAGTTCAGATATCATCTAATTTAGTAGAAAATTATACATTACCATTTTAAATGGGCTGTGGTTGTAAAAAATATGTAGTCATTTGCTGGAATCCACTAAACTCTTTTTCCCGTTATACTTAAACTTGGTTAAAGAACATCAGGGAACAGTGTGTGAACAGTAATATCACAGAGACAGTTCAGAAGTGTTTTGTTGTACTAGTGTGTTTAACATATACAGACTGGTGCTGTTGTGGAGGATGCAGGATTTTAATAAATGATTACAGAACCTGAGCTGCAGTTTAATGTTCCCTCCTGCTGATTTCTCAGTGCAATGCTAATACACAAAATGAATAAAGAGAAATGATGAGGAATTACTAAAAAGTTCTGTGTGACGAAATTTAGCCAATAAATCACTCTTTGTGTGTTAAATGTCAGGAATTTTTTTCTCTTGTTAAATATTCGGAAATCTGAAACTATTGAGGTTTTAATCAAGGATCTAAGAGGAAATAATAAAACAAAACCCTACTACCGAATTCACTCAACTCCATCACAATGATGAGCGGAATGCTAAAAACTGCCTTATTTAAGGAGCTTTTTCATAACTGCCTGATTGATCTTTAAACTTTTAAAATATGGGTTATTTGAAAGTAAAATTTTACAACTGCTTAATTAATTACTGTACTTTGTTTGTAGTTATTGATAAGTATAAAAAAAGGTTAACTGGAAGAAAAACTGCAAACAAAATGAACCTTTCCTTGTGTTTGGATTTATTTAATAAATACTATGTGTTTTTTTTATTTTATTGAAAATAAGTTTATCTCTTGATAGCAAGTGAATGCATTCATTATTTTGTGTCACTGTATAAGCACGGCCTGTTACTGGTACAGTAGTTTATCTGGACTTTAAAAGTTACTGTTTGAAGGCCATTTCATTTTTCTTGAAATGCTAGATGAAGAGACCTGACATTTTACTTACTGTATGGACCTAAAACATGAAATAAATCCCAAGTCTCTGCTAACCTTGGTTAACTTTTTTTTTGATTTTTAGAAATGTTTTTGGGAAATGTTTATTGCTAATAACATTCCAACAATTTAGAATTCAAAGCAACAGCCTGAATTGCGCAAGCTTAAAAAAAAATCTTGTTTCTTTAAAATAATTCATTTTTGGACAGGACAAGTTAGAGCAATGGAATTTTTGCTTTGTTTTTTACCTCTTAGTAATGACATTATTTTGGCTGCAAATTGGAGGTTTTCTTATCTTCCCAGATGAAGTTAACAGTAGACATGCATGGAACTGTCTAAAATAGAAAAACAGAAAATCTGTACTGGCAAAGAAAAACCTAATTGATCTGTCTCTAGTCACTGTTGTGTGGATGAATCGACTAAACCAGCAAAAATTTCTTCTAAATCCTTTTGTAGACTCGTTTAAATATAGCTCTAACTTAGAGCTATATTTGTTTATGTTTTGTAAAGCTGTGCTAAGTGTATTGTGTCCATATTTTCTTCACTTTCTGACAGTTGCTGCTCAGAGGTCTGGAAATAGAAAGAACACACAAACACACAGATTTGACCCTTTGCCCTGAGAGTGTGTCCCTTTCCAGGGAAATCTTACTTAGTGTCTATATTTAGGCCCTGCAGCCAGCCAAGCACCTGAAACTGAACACTTTTAGAAAGTGGTGGGGACTTGTAAACAGCTGAACTGTCAGAGGAGCAGCCTGATCAAAAGGTTAATGGGGGGCATGATGGAAAAGTAGTCCTTGTAGGACCTTCAGCCTTGTACCGCCTCCAATTAGGACTCTCCTGCTGGACTGTATTAATGTTGGACATGAAGAACATCACAGTCCGCTTAAAAAAAAGTTAAATTTATGTCAAACTTAACATTATAAGCAGAGGCGGCATTTTCCTTTTGTTTTCTCCCGTTTGCTGTCATTTTGAATCTGCCTCCTTTCCTTGTCTTACTGTCTCATAAATCAACACATGCACCATTTTTTTTTCCTTTATTGCTTCCTTCTGTTCACTGGAGAAGTACTCACTTTAATTTCAAGGGCTTGCTTCAGTAAGCTGACAACATAATGTGGTGACGTCTTGTCAGGCTGTTGGCTTATCTGAATGAGGATTGAACATGTTTGTGGAGGCATAAAGATGCAACCTAAAGAGTTTGGAGAAAACTGTGTTCCTTTAAAATGATTTTTCAAGGTAATATTGACATGACTGGTATTAAGACTCAACACTGCTGCAGAAGTGAGGCCGGTGGGACGCTTTTTCGGCTCCAAGGCATAAGCATTAATAGTCTCATATTTCCGCTGTAAGCCGGTTCCTGCGCAACAACAACTTACATTTTAGGCTCTGCATGTAGAAATTTTTGGTAACTTTAGGATCCTTCTCATAATTTTCTGCTTTTGGAGAGATTGGCAAACTGCTGACATTCAATTCTAACTTTTTATTTTTACTGAGCATAATGGTAGTTTTCGCCAAAGTGAATGACTGAATGAAACGTAGCAAACCTGCAAGAATTGTTTTGAAAGCAAGGAGTGAAAAAATGAAACTAAATCATAATCCTGCATTCCCGTTACCTTGGAAGTCAGATCTCATAGATAGGTGGGAGGGTATTCTAGTTGAAGTCGGAATTTCCCAATTCTGAGTACTACTGGAACGCAGTATAAATAAATGAAAACGGATCTAACCATGAAGAAAAAAAAAACACAGACTATACTATTCTGAATAATCAATGGCAAGGTCTTTATTTCCATTACGGCAATCAAACCCTCATTGTAATTGCTAACCAACTTTTTTTGTTTTTTTTTTGGATTATCCATCTTTAGTGATGAACTCCAAATCTTAAATTCTCCATTCTTGCCTCCACAGGTTCTGTCAGATTTAGGCCAGACCTCTAACTGAGCCACTCCAAAAAAGGTTTATTACCTCTTGTCGGAGGAAACGTGGGCAAAATTAAGATAGCTTTAACCATAAATCTAAAACAATTTTTACTTAGCTGTAAAAATTTAAAAATCTCACTTCTAATGTATTTTAATATTTTATGTAGATTTTTATAAACACCCCTTCTATCCATTGACTGTGATTGTATCCCTTGTTTGACTCATTTAAACAAGGGATACAATAAATAATCAACCCAAAACACCTTTATGAGCAACTTTTAGTGCATAGATATTTTACAAAACCTCATTTTTAACTCTAAACTAATTAAATCATATAAACTGATTGTTTTCTGGTTGCTAAAGCTAGCACAAATTGGCATGTGGTTGGTATGATTTTTTTTTGCCCTCTAATTATTTTACCAATCATTGATCAGTCTTCGAGAGAAGTTTCTGATTCAGATGAGTATGTGATCGATTGGATGTTCTGTAGTTGAAGAGGTGCAGCTCTTACAGTGGTTGTTAAAATATTCGTGTAATGTAAGTGGCATTCAACAGTATGCAACAGGGAGGATCACTGGATAAAGTTTGCGTGTGTACATGTGTGTTGGGAGATCCCTGACCCTCTCACTTGGAGGTGTAAAGCACTGATTTCATGCCACTGGAGTGTGTGTGTTGACAGATTTATTTTCCTCTTGACTCCGTGACCCCTCACCCCACACCCCTGCTTGTCACCCTACCACAAACCTTTATCCAACAAACCCAGAGCCTGTTGGTTCATGTGTGATATATGTTGTTGTAAATGTGTATGCGCTGCCAGAGTTTTGTATACACACCGTGTGAGTCATCAGATTTTGTTCTGGGGGGTTTAGAGACAGGGAGACCTAGTTTGGGTCTGTTTTTCTGTGTTTGTGGCGGACTTGCCAACCTCTGGATCAGCTTTCAAGGCAGCTGTATAACATCAACCCAACCGAGTGTTTACAGTCTGACTCACGCTCTTTCCTTTATCCCTTCTGCCTTTTCAGCTTTTCTTTTTTTTTGTCTCTCTCCAACCACTCAGTCTGAGAAATATTGTCTGCTTTTTGATAACTTGCGCAATGTACTGTACACGTAGCATCTGAAATGTCATGTTAAAGTTTAGATTGAGACCCTCTGCAGTGCTTACCACTCACACTAATGAATGTTTACTCTTATTTATACTGATAAAAAATATGCTACTGGTGTTGTTGTCTCTGTAACTTGCTGCACAGCAATGGTTTATATCAGGTTCAGGGTAAAAATGAGTTTTTGTTGAAAGTAAACCATGGTTCCAGACTCTTTTTTTTTTGTATACTTTTGTATTGTAAATATAACAGCAGTGTTCTTAGTTCTGGTGTTGAGCCTTTCTGTCTATATCTTCCTGAAACTTACAGGACTATTAACGAGGAATACAAACAGTTAATTGACTTATGATTAATTGTCGATAAATGGTTTATTAGATTAAAATTAGTTCCATTCGATTTACTAATAACAACCGCTTAGATCTTTTTATAGCATAAGTTACCAGCCATCCAGCAGAGGGCACTGCTGGTTATCCTTCTGTGGAACCAGTTGATACAGAATTAAAGATGGCGGCAGTATCCCAGAACAGGAAAGAGGAACCGACCGAACTAAGGAAGAGCTTGGAGTGGTTCTGTTTTGAAATATAAACATTCGGCTAAATTCTTAAGTTAGCACCTTAAATAGTGCATATTTAACCATTTTGCATGACAGAGCACTGCCAATAACTCAACCAAAAACTACTAATGTGCTACGAAGACGAGGATGTGATGATGACAGAAAAGCAGAGGGCATACACAGGAAAGTTGTAACATGATATAACAAAACATGATCCCAAGAGCTTTCTAAGTTTAATGATGTGAGAAAGCCACAATATGTTTATTCAATCAGTATTTGTTCATTCATTTATTTAGGAAAACAATGTGAACTTAATACACCAACTACACACTGCGTATTTTGTAAGTATAGGATTGAGGTTTAAATTTTGCAGAAAATTTGTTGCCATCTTTAGTGGCACATCATTCCTTCGCTGAACTCTAAGGTCAGACTTCTATTCATTTTAAACTCTAAACGTCAGTTTTTAACCCCATCAGCTTACACAAATGTTGCAGTTGGGTTTAAATAAATTTTTCTATCCCAACCTTATCATAGTTGCAGTGAGATATTCACATAGTAAAAGGATCATAACTATCTTTTCCCGCCACTGCCTGATATTAAAATAGGCTAAATATTTTCCATTTAAGACCCTGTTTTGGAGCAGAATTTTTAAAATGATTTTTATTTAATAGATTTTTAAGATATTTTTACTTAACTTGAAAGTGTTTGCATATTCCATGATTCTTATACCTTTTATACAAAGAATACTATGTCATGATTTTATAAGCTTTTGACCCCTCCCACTGCTTTGTCCACAACTTTTACTAAGCTAAAAGTTCAATAGGTGTTGGTTTTACCAGAGTGCAGCAGCAGGTGGGGGGTTGAAGGCAGGGAGGAGGGGTTTACTGAGGCAGCAGAGTGTAATCAATCTGGGCTCGTGTTGTTGCCGAGCTCTCAGCAGAAAATTATCCATGAATGAGCTTTAGCTGGGCTGAGTAATCTGTTCATCTATCTTCCAGGACTGGGCTGGCTGTGATGTAATGTGTTCTGCTTTAACAAAGGAGGTGATCAACAAGTCAGAAGGTTCATTTGGCCCCGAGGTTAAACTGGAGATCCGTTGAATTTTTCATGACGTGAGATGATGTGCGTACAAGTCAATGTGCTCGACTGAAAGTCTTACTTTTTTTTTCTCCCCTCTGCAAAATTATTTTGTTGAACGAAGACAACATACAGCAGATTTCTTATCATTAAAGTCAAAAGAAGCGTTTTTTTCTCTATTTACCACACCTCAGAGCCTAAAATATGCAAATGAGCCATAAATCGGTTTTATATCTATTTCTATTGTTAGCATCACCTTCTGGGCTATAATAAAATCCCTACAAAATATTATTAATTATATAAGAAGTTAAAGGGTTTTGTAAAGTTTGTGTTCCTAACAGAAAATATTGGTTTTGGTTTCGAAATAATTTCACAGCTGTAGTCTTAATTAGTCTTTTCATCAGAGTCCATTAGTTTTTTACAATGAGCAGTAATAACGAGCTCAAACAAAGTAGACCTGGAGAGATTTCAGGCAGCGATGGTGTCCATTCCCTCGAGGCCTCTTCTTCAGGTCAGATGCAGTCGTTTTTCACTCTTATATTCAAACACTAGTTGTGGTATTTAAGGACCCCCATATGGGTCAAATTCAGCTGTCTACCAGGTATAGATCAAAAATTGCACCGTTTTCCCCAAGGAGCTAGAAAGCGGCCGCAGTTTTTTATGTGTAATTGGTGTGAAATTCAAAGATATTTCCTGAGCTGAGAGGTTCACATTCAGAGGCACAGAAACACAGCCGATCATGCAAAGCACTCACTACCACAGCCTCCTGGGAAAATTAATATCTGGTTTTAAAACGTATGCATTTGTGTGCTTAGAGAAGTCAATGAAAAGTCCTTAGAAAGAAATTGAAGAGGTTTTATTTTCAAATAGTCTCTTATCCAAAGCATGAATGCAACAAAGAAAGCAAAACATATATATATATAACCATTTTTTGAATAGTTTACATGTCTTCAAGTAAAATATTTTCATAATGCAGCAGCATTATTATCTCACCCTGATAATTGTAGAAACTTCAACTTTTAATCCCATAGCAGTTCCTCAAAGAAAATAGTTTCTAACCTTTTCAATATCCCCAGTCAGAGCTGTGAATAAACGGTTTCTGAAAACGGTCACTGAAACTGTGACGAACGCAGCACTGCAAGATCCATGTTTCACTTCCCACCATGCTAGGTGAGCATGATGGTAAACCAGGAAGATGTTAATATTCACTGTTATTTAATTTCTCTGTAGCTTTAATAAGGTTGTTTATTTAAGAGAACTGCAACAAGTGGCAACCCCAAGTCTCCAAAAAAAAAAGCTATAGACGTCATCTGCATGACAATCAGTTAAGTTGGAGGCATGCTAATAAAAAATCTATTCTGTCCAACAATCAGAAACAAACTTTACTAAAGTTCACAAATTGTGTTTCCATCAATATTTTTATGTATATTTTCAAGTATCACATTAAAAAAGGTTTATCAAAATCCTAAAATTCTAAATAAGTCTCTGTTGTGCAAAACAATTTTTAAGCTCAGTTTAAGCGGTTTTTGTGTTCTATGAAAAGAAGTTAATGCGCCTAAGGGGAGATGGAAACAAATTTGCCATAAAAGTGATAAAGGGTCATCATTAGGTCTTTCAGAAGGTCAATGGACCAAAACTAATAGAAATTGCTCAAGAGGCACACAATTACCTTCAGTAGTCTTTTCATTTTCCAGACATTAAGCTAAAGCTGGTGGAGCCATTCTATTACAGTGACTGGATCTTCTGTGTTTGCTCAAATTACAACTCAAGGTTATTTGTATGACACATTTCAGCAACAAGGCAGTTCAACGTGCTTTACACCATAATAACATAATACAGTTATTTCTTTTGAATCAAGCAATAAACATTACGCTGTGTCAAATGCCATCATCAAAATCATTTAGCAAATATACATAAAATATGTTGACCAGAGTTCCAGTTACTAAGAATCAATGGTAACTCAAAACCGCTCGATTTTCAGCCTTGATTTAAAGGATCTCAGCGTTTCAGCACCTATGCAGTTTTCTGGAAGTTTGTTCACAGAACAACAAAGATCTATAAAGTATTTGGTGCAATGTCAGACACAATGAAGACACCAGACAGACCTCCAATGAGTATTGGATTGTCTGGTGGTTGGTGGCAAGTTTTGTCCATCCTTGTTCACACATGATGCACTTCATAGAAGAGATTTCATACAGTAGAAGCACCTGAACGGTCTGCAGCAACTGATTCTGATAAACGAGTGAAACTCTCCCTGTCTAAGTATTTTAGCTTCTGTTCTCTCTGCTGGGTCTTCTCCAGGCTCAACTCTGATTGAAACACACTGCTACGAGGAGCTTTGGTATGCATGGTCTGCACCTCATGACCATATCCGTCCACAGAGCCATTCTCCTCTGTCGGACTTATTAGGGCATACTGATGAGTGTTTATTTTAGTGCACATTGTGTTAAAGGGACTCCCTGGATTCCCTGACTGATTGTTTCTATCCCTGATTTTCCATTGAGGATATTACCTGTGGCGCTCTGCTTTCCTTCATTTCTACACTTGTTGTAGACAAGATGTTGCTTCAGGAAAAGCTCGTTTAGTCCACCCACCTCCTTTAAGTTTTGCCTTCTTATCTTGTTTTACTGCACCGGTCTCTGTATGTCAGATTTTTGCAGTTGCTACTGCTTCCTCCTATTACTGTACAGGAAGTGCTTTACCAGAAGACTGTTGGGGAGACTGAATTCTGAAACCTGAACATCTACCAAGATTATCCACAGATTTCTGTCTGATCTACAGGCATTCCTTTAGACATAATGACATTGTAGCTTTATTTGAGCTTGATTTAAATGTTGAGCTTTAGTGTGTGTCTGTTCACCTGCTGCTTCAATCTTCATCAAGGATGATTGTGAAATTGCTTGATCAACTGTGTACCCATTTTGTCCAAATGCATTATGAGTTTCTTGCTTGCATGATCAGTTTCTTCTCTCATTTTTAGGGATCCAAATTGAGATTTTTTTCTTTTTAATTGTCTCTCAAACATTGACAAAAAAAAGTTTTGGCCAAACTGGCGCAAAAAAAAAAAACAGAAAAAAGTTTGAGGCTTGTTTTGGTTGAGCATCTGGTGTCAACTGCTCAGCCAATGCCAGTCTACCTGTCAGAAAGCCAGACATGCAGCTCGACGGGCACAAATTTCCATATGAACCCACAAACGGGGGAGAGGAAGGTGCCTACCACCCTGTCTGGCATCCGTCTATCTAGCCATGGACTTTGAACATCTCGCTACCACACAATGCTACTCGTCCAGAAGTATGTGCAGTAATTTGGCCGTGCTGCGAAACAAGGGATCTGGGGATACAATGGTGAGGGTTATCCGGGGAATCCCTGCTTTTCAATGGAGGCCTTTGTGCTTGTTGTTTTTCTGTGCAGTAATGAAGACAGGCAGAAAGCTCACTGGCCCCTCGCTTTGTGTTTTTGTGATGATGTGGATGTAATGTTGACAAAAAAAGATACAGGCCAAAGTTTTTCTTATAATAGTAAAACTTTTTGTTCTCTCTGTCAATTGCCGTTTACAGCAAATATGAATCATATGCCCAGTTTCTTCATATCTCCTTTTAAAGAGAGCCACATGCATCCTTTGGGTTACTGTTGTTTACCACTGATGATGCAGTCGTCTGGTAAGGTCCACTTAGCTGATGTGAACCAAATGTGAAAATTTGTGGATATCCAGAAAGATTAGGAGATTTTTATCTTGCTCAGGTCTGACCAAGTGCCACTTTTTACTGAATTAATGATCACCTCAAAACTAAGCAGTACCAGGTATCTTTAACACCATCACTCTTTGGTGAGGAGGTTAGTACTTACAGAAGACAAGTCAACTTTAGCCATTTTCCATTTCTACATTCACATCTCTAGCTGGTTCTTTGCTGGAGTTTGGTAGATTCTTAGGTCATCGGACTATGAATCGAAATTAAGAATTGAAATTTAAACAATTCCAGGAAAATTTAAATGTTACTCCCAGTTCGAGTTGATTCTCAAGACTTCCCATAGATTGTTCTGGATCAATGTGATTTAGTTCAAATCTCTATCAAACTCCATCAAACTTATATATTATAAATATATAACAACGGGCTAAATATTGATATTTAGCCTGTTGTTTTCAAGCTGTAGGAGCTGTAAAAAGTTTTCCGCCCTCTGGGTTTAGAGGTGTAAATGATGGAAATGTCATGCAAAATGTATTCCTCCTTCACTCTTTCTCCCAGAAATCTGCAAAATAAAGATGCATTCAGACGTCCAACTTGAAAAAATTTTCTGGAATATTAAGATCTTCTGTTATGTAAGCCTTGTGCCAAAAGCCATCATGTTACTTCTTAATGATTTAGATGAAAAGCATTTGTATGCGACCAGTGATGTAACTGCCACTGCCCCACTGCACGGTCAGAGCAATTATTCAGATTAGGGCAATCGAGGTTTGACTTGATGGTGTGGGTCTTGAGCAGAACTTGACATGCGTGTTTTGTCTGATTACTTTATTTGGTTGTGATGTCGTCAAAAATGTGGAGTGAAAGGAAAAGTTGCACCAGTTTTTGGCCACTGAAACTTTAACTAAGGATATTGCAGTTCTGTGGTCTTCAGCCTAATCATTAGGCTGTCAGGACAGCCTGTCTGTTTTTTTTGTCAGTGCGTGTGTTTGGGGTTCTTGCAGGACTTGAACAGCAGCTGCTGTAGTAACAGAGTCAACACAGCTCTTTTTCTGTTATTCACCTTTTTGTTCACCTTCTTCCTGTCTTGAGCTACAGCAACCCGAGTCCATCTAATTGCTTCCCTGGACAGCAGCTTGTCACCGCTCTCCCTTCTTCATCGCCTCCATCTTCTTCTCCTCTGTCTCTGTCTGTCATCATCTGTCCATCTGTCCACTTGTGAATCACTAAATGCAAATCAGCACAAGCCATGCAAATGCAATGCGGCTGATATCTTTGATGGTACAAACACTTCAAAACACACACGCTGCACATTTTATCTTTTTGTCTGCACACTTTTTTTCTGTTTATTGAAATGTTTTGTACATTCTAAACAGGGCAAGTCTGCTCTGGTTTGATAAAGGAGCTACTACCCATGTACAAAGTCCCTGAGTTTGTTGGACAAGTAGAGATTCTTAAGAATTATATAAATATGATTGTTCAGTTTTTTTGCAAAGTCCCAGAATCATTCAGTCCATTTTCTCAGAGCATTTTGTACAAAGCACTGCCTTTAAAACCAAACAAATAATCCACTTCACCCTTCTAAAAACCAACAATCAGATGGGAGTAAATTGGCACATAAACCACCAGATTGCATGTAAGGCAACAGCTGTCATTAAATATGTGCCATTCTTTTTCTCTTCCAGAAGAGTACACTTTCTTGAATTCAAAATCTATCAATTGATCTTTAACTCAGCTCTTTGGAGATGAAGTGTCACTTTGGCTTTGAAGGACTATCATTACGTATTTTAAAAAGTCAGGCTTGTACTCAACAGTGTGCAGAGAAGTGGTGGGGATCACACTATTTAAACACCATCAGCCTTAGAAAAAAGACAAATCTTAAATACTAACTTCTCCATGGAGTACTATACACTTACACAGGATACAGTGTGGAAAAGATGTACCTAACCCTTCAACCTTTTTCTCTGTGGGGGTCCAAGGTTGAGCACAGCAGGTAGACTCTTAGGGTCATGCTGCAGCAGTGAGACAGTCCATTAATTTCCCTGTTGGGAAGAAATTAACACAATCTTAACGGAGGTTCTGCTGAGTATAAGATTAAAGTTACCTTCTTAGTTTCTGTTTTTCAAAAATAAACTTTTAAAGTTGAACCTATTTCAAATGTAAAACGACTGTTCTGCTATCTTGAGTGTGCCCACTTCTGGTTTTTACTTGGATGTCCTATGGATGTCCTATACTTGGATGTTCAGAGTGTTCCTGTGTTTGTATGTTTCTTAACAAAATGGAGTGCATTTTTCTCTCTCTGTCATTACATTCATCTCACCGCCCACATCAAGAATAGGATGAGAAAGAAATGAAAAGTCCCTGAATATGCAAAGATGGTTTCATCAGAGCGAGCTTATCTGTACACACACCAGTGCACTTAAAAAAAAAAACACAGCTAAATGCACACATGACCTCACATGTGTGGTTTAAAAACTTTGTTATAAATCACATACTTTAGCTACATGCCACACCCACCACACGACACAACACGTACTGTTGAGGCCTGATAGTTAAGGTGAGTGTTATCAGGGCTCCCAGCCATGCTGCTGTTTGTGGAGCACGCAAATGCACGCCAAAGATAAGGAGTGTTTATAACCAGCCGACCACAACCAAGCTCTCACACACACACACGCAGTTTCAGGCTCCATCAGAAGAGGAAGTACATCTCATGTTGCCTCGGTGAGGTACTATCAAGATGTAGTTTTGAATATTCATTATGTCTTGTTTGTTCCAGTGTGTTGTTCTGTATAAACAAGGTATCTACCTTTTCTACAGTCCTTGTGAATTTGTAAATTTAACAGTCAAAACATCTACTGATCATTAGCAGTATGTTGTCATTCTGGGATTCATTTTCTGTATTTATATGTTGATTTGACAGATTCTACAGCTTCAAAGTTGTCAATTCTTTCTAGTAGGATTCATTTATTGCTTTTGTTTTTTTTTTTTTGTTTTTTTTTGTAAGACTTTAAAAACTATTAAAATCTTGCCTAAACAAGACCAGTTAGGTTCTGCCATCTTCATAATGTAGAAAAAACACACAATTTAACATTATTTTAATGGAAAGAAAACGCTATTAAAGCATGCTGCTAAATGCATTAAAGCAAATTTTGCATTGTTTATTTGTAGTAATAGTATTTGACTAAATCCACTCAGTGAATCAAATATAAGGTAATGCTTGTTTGTAAGCTAGTTAATAATATGTGTTTATTGTTCTGGTAGTGAGACCACATTATGTTGTTTTATTGCATTAATATGCTTGTGGGTTTTTACAGAATAGAATTAGACAAAGGTAGGTATAAGATTCTTATGGTTTCGTGGGATGACAGTATCTAAATACAGATATGATTGCTTTGATTAAAAAAGGACAGGAATATTTTTCCTTACTGATTCTAAAATATACTATTATAGGTGTAATAATGTCATACATATCACATGTATTAAAAATAGAATAAACACCTGCTTAGGAGTAATATAAGGTACTAATTGTGCAGATTTTAATATATTGCTTTCTTGCCATTTTACTTTCAGAAAGTAGAGTATGAAAAGCTTCTTTTAGCTGGTTAAAATAGCTGGTTAAAATAAAATTGGACTGCCCGAGTCCAATTTTAATGTATAAATACATGACCATTTTCTGATGTATAAAATTATTTTATTTTATATTACCCTACTCAGTTGCACATTTCTTTATATATAAGAATGCTACTTTTAATAACTGTACTGCTGTAAATTTGCTCTCACTGTACTGTCTCTTATATTTTTTGTTTATATTTTTTTGCCTTTGTGGGAAACTGCATGCTTTCATTTGCCTGTCACTTTGCTGTTGGCATACCTGAGTTTCCCCACTGAGGAACAATGAAGGATATTTATAGTCTATTGTATGCCGTCGTAGCCTGGCATAGGATGAACATGCTTTCATTTATCCACAGGGAAGCTGCTGCTTATTGCTTTTGCATCACATCAACTGTAAACCAGAAAAACAATAAATGGTTTCCTCAAAATCAAAACCTTACCATAGTGTGACCTCATATCAATCTGCAAATGAACGTTCCACACATGGGCAATAAATAAGTTTTTCAGCACACTGAGGTATTGCTTAACCCAAAAAACATTAACATGCATTATTTAATAAACTGATAATGGAACAAATAAGTTTTTGAACTGATTGTGTTTGCATTTGGGGGATTGATATCTTCCATATGCAAGAGAATTGTTAACTTTTCTGCTTTTCCTTTAAGCCCATTAGATATGACTCCATGCACGAGATGAGCTAGCTTAGATTGTAGTTTACAGTGAGATTTACTTAACACTGACATCTCATATCTAATGACGCTCCGAGTACAGCCCGGCAGACTAAACATTATTCTCTGATTCACACCAAACACTTCACGTATGGCCTCTGATTTAATATTTAAAAAAAGGATGTGCAAACTTCATGTTTGAATATTTTGGGGGTTTTTTTGTTTGTGTTTTTAATGAAACAATTATGCTTTGAGAAGAAACTGTAAAATTCATGAAATCATGGCTTAGTTGTCAGGAAAGAGAATATCCATACAGCCCATTTTTGCAACCGACTATCTTGATCAAGTTTGTGGAAGCTTGAGCTTTCTCCCCAGTTTGACCTTAAGGTACTAGTTGGAACCGTTTCCAGAATCTTCCCTGCTAGACAGGCTTCTTTTCAATCCTGATGGACATGTCATAGGCTGATTATTGATACCTGAAGAGATCCTTAAAGAGATGCCATTTGCTATTGCCCTCAGCACCTGGTCATGCCAACAGCAATAACTGCCCTCTGCCAGGGCGACTTGGCAGTTTGTCGGATCCGCATCCATGGCACAGTGGGAATGCTGGGCTTTCTGATTGGACTCAAGGAAAAAGATAATGCTTAACCAACCAGAGAAAATCCCTGGATTTTCACCTTTTATAAAATGAGCTTAATTTTCAAAGACATGTAACTGGAAATTTGAAAACTCTGGTGTACAATCAATTCAGAAACCAGCATTATTACTAGCTTTGGATGAGCTCCTATTTACATCTTTGTTTTGTATTAATGACTTGGATGTCAGCTCTATTACCGCTATTGACCACAAAGTTAACATCACTTTGTTTATATCAGCAACTCCTAGACATTAAGGTCCTACAGGGCCTTCATCGGCAGATTCTTGTTGTTGCTGTCTTTACTTGACTCGGTGTTGGGGTTGTGAGCTTTCGTTGGCTGTCAGATGTTGCTAGTCAGACCCGTCTTGGATGGGACGGCTCCCAGGTGTTGTCCAAGAGGTCAGAATTGGAGTAAAAAGACTGAAATTACCAGTATATTACATATGTGGTAACCCTCGAGAACCCGGACATAGCAAAACATTAAAAAAAAAAGATCTGCCTTGTAGATGATTTTGTAGAACTTTGCAGATGAAGCCATTTTCACATTTGGTGTGTATGTTTGTAAGGTTTCTGAAAACTTTTTTTGCGTCATTTGTACACATGTTTTAGACACTATACTGATCACCCCCCAAAATATGAAAAGACTTTTGAATAAAGTGAGTGAACCGCAGACATTTGCTCAGTCAATGTTTTTCAAATTGTGGTCTTTGGTGACCCTGTTGGGGGAACTTACATTGCTATAAGATTGGAAATTTGTATACAAGACTGAAGAATAGGGTTAAATCTCTAAATTTGGGTTAAAAAACCAACTACTTTTGGTTCTTAAATAGAAATATTGTAATATTACAACACCGTAGTTTACAGAATTAAATGTGACTGTTAAATTGAAAGAAAATGTATTTTTTGGAATAAATTTGAGTTAATTTTATTCTGCATTACTCGCACTATAGAAGGATTAAGTGGGACAGTATGTTAATGGATCAAATTAAGTTTGTTTACTTTTTTGATTTGAATAAATGTAAAGGTGCTACTGCTTAAAATGATTACATAAAAAATATTAATCTTCAAAGTTTCAACTGAATTGATATTGAGGATATTGAAGATCACAAATATAAAAACCAAAGCCATACTGTGAAGCAAGTGGATAAAACTTTGATGAATCAAAAATGTAGGTAACTAAATTAATGAATAAAGATAAGGACATCTGAGACAAGATGATTAAGGAAAATGGTTGGTAAAAGGAAAGTAAGAAATGTCAGAAAAATGGGATCAATACTAAACTGAGTGATCAGCTTATCTAACCACCTTATCGAAGCTTTTACATTCAAAGTGTTAAACTTTCTAAATGTCAGGCTGTAAATGTGGCTGTTGCATCATTCCAGATCTGAAGAATCAGAAGACGGAGTGTATTACATTATGCATATCTGTCTTATCACCTGAAATGGAAATCTACATGCATACTACAAAATGTTTGTAAATGATGCTGAAGCATGCATCCGTTTTTAGAGCAAAATGCCTCTAAGAGTAGCTGAGCAGCTGAGCGAACAATGGAGCTGTGGGTGGAAGAGTGGGCGGCTGGTTGAAAAGAGGCTGAGTGTTGGATCCACTCAGCTCTGCCTCTGATACATTTCATCCAGCCATCCTTTTGGTTTTCCACCTTCCTCATCCAGCCACAGATCAAACACAATGCTTCCAAACTCATGTACAATTTAAATGTGGTCTTTACTAAAGATGGAACAGAGTCATTTCTTAAGAGGCAAAATCAAATAATTTTTAGTCTCTTATAAATTTTTTTTTTTTTTACTTTTGGCTGAAATAGAACTTTAAAATATAACGGTCAAAATAAATAAAGTATAAGCTTGCTATAGAACTCTCTGGGAAAAATGTTAGGCGGTAAAATTAAATATGACAACCCATTTATTTCTCCCCAAATATAAAACCTTTTTTAAATTAATTTCTAACTTAAGAATGACCAAAGTGCTGTGAGAGTGCCTATCAGATGGAGGAGTGTGTAGGACTGACAGATAGGGAAGTTGTTTGTAATGATGGAAGGAGTGTGTAGGAGGACCAGCGTGTTTGAAGAGAGCGGGACGCTGCTCCTCTGAAGTGTTTACTAATGTTGAACAGGAGCAGGAAGAAGTAAAGCCACTGAGATTTAAAAGGTGATGAGGTTTTTTTTATTAATGCCACAGAGGTGAGAGGAACTGATTTATGGAAAGGTTCTGTATGCAGACCAGGTTGCTACTTGGCTTTTTATCCGGTCTTATCCCTCGGCTTAATCCTTAGTCTTTTTATAAATTGTTTGTTAGAGGAAAATACTGTTTGGGTAGCATTTTACATAAAAGCAGCGGCCTCCACAGACAGCATCGGGTGTGATCTGAGGATTTATACACTTTGCAGCGAAGTCACAAACATCCCTGGGGGCTTCATTGTGTGGTGGATTCGGAGGAGACTGCGTGTAAGAAACAGATCCATAGCTTATCTTTCTGACACGTCAGCCTTGGTTTCTACACCGTAAAAAAAAATGTCTGCTTTAAAACAGCAAATACAGTGTCATCTCTAAATAGTTATTTGGATTTAAAGCAAATAAAACTAACATTGTTTCTCAAGTTCTTGCTTTGGCAGAGAATTGCACAAAAGTGGACTTCTCTGGATAACATTTGGGGTTTTAAGCTGATTTTCATTGTTTTCCTCATGTTTTAGTCAAATTCACCCCAATAAAAATAACATTCAATAGAAATCATGTCATACAATGCATATGTACAGCTGAAACCAGATATCTCCATACACTGAATAACATAGACATTTTTTCCTCACTGTTTGAAGTTAGACCAAAAATCTTTTGTTTTATGTCAGTTAGAGTTACCAAATTATTTTGGTTTGCTAAATGCTATTAAACTTAGCAAGAACATTTTGGTTTGGAGTTTTTATTTTTTAAACATTCTTCAAATTCAGAGGTTTACATACATTTGGACAGTAACCATGATGATTGTCTTTTAAGCTATATGAGTTGTGTCAAATCTTTTGGGTTTCTGTCCTGATGATTTCTTTAGGTGTTGTTTGAATATTTCTAGATAATGTTTTGTCATGATGTCATCTATTTTATGAAGTGTGCCAGTTCCACCAGCAGCAAAACAGCCCTATAAGATAATGAGCAGTCTGACAGAATAGGTCACAATCACTGATGGTCAACCCTAATGTTGGCCAGTTCCAGACATCAAGTGATTTATTTTTTCGGCTTCATTTATTATTTTTCTAAGCTTCAAAAATGTGTTTGTTGTCTTTGCATATCCATCAACAATAATGTTTGTAAATTATTGTATTTTGTTATCAATGGATGTGATTTAATGCATCATTAGTTAACTTTTTAGGCGATGGAGTATACATGTAGATGGGAAGGTATTTTTCATCATTCTTTCTTACCTGTATTTGTTCATCTCATATCAAAGCCATCATACAAAGACAACCCTTGTAGAAGTGAGTCTCTGCTGCTTTCAGTCAGCTGACTAAACGCTTTATCAAAGAGAGTTCTCCTTCTGAAGCTTTCATCTTGGCCTTGGGGGCTTGGATGAAACAGCAGGACCTTCTTGCACCCAGCTTGAGGACCTGCCCCTCGAGTTTCCAGGTCTGCTGTGCGCCTTGTAGCTCCCCTGTTTTTTAATTAGCTCTTTCAACAGGAGAAAGTGGCAGCAGAATTGCAGCCTGGGAGGTAATTTCAGTTGACTATTTCTTTTTTTCCCCCGGTGCCCCTGCATATTCTTCATGGGAATAATCTACATGTGAAAAAAAAATCAATGCATTCAGAGGCAGAGACCCATAATTAAGAGGTGGCACTTCTGTAATTTTTTTTTCTTCCTCCTCCTTTTGTAGTCAAAGTTCACTGGGTAGCCCACTCAGTGATTGGCAGGATGTGAATTATAAAATTATTTTGTGAGCTATTTGAATGTCAGAGGTCTCCTTGTCACTGCTGGAGAACATACTGAGCAGGATTTAAAGCCAGCCTCCACTTGACAAGCACTGAAGTCATTAGAGGAAACAAAAAGAGCTCTACCATAAAACCCAAAGTATATTTTCTTAATCTCCTTGTAATGCCTGTTAGGTAGTATACTTAATGAGTTAGGTTTTCCACTTAGAGATGTATATTTGTAAGAGTGTTAAATGGGGTTTGAGGAAATTGAATTGGGTGGAGGCAGTTTGTGGAGATGCATGCAGGCGCATGGATGTGGAAAGGCTATCGGGAAAAGTTGTGAGAAAGAACAGAAGACAGATGTTAGTATATACAGCAATCAGGGTAAAAGTAGCTGAGCAAACAAGGCACAAATGCATAAACAGAGGAATAAAGATAAACTGTAGATACAAAGGAGTGTATAACAAGACACACAATTCATGGTTCAGCACATTTCTAATGTGGTTACAATGAGAGAAACCGAACAAAATGTAACTTTGTCTTTAATCAGATGTTCAAAAATAAGAACTGACTAAAAACAATTCTCTAATTTGTATTTTTTTAAGTGAACATCTATAAACCTTACCAGATCAACAATGTTCTGCTATTCAGATGGGAAGATTTTATCTTGAAAGAAGGCCTGTGCAAAATGGATGCTCACTAAAAACAATGTGTTAGGGTGCAGGACACAAAATAAACAAAAATTATTTGGTTTCAGTTTAATCTTCAAGGTGCGCAGCATGTAAAAATCTGGCTTAAAAACTTGGCTTAATCTGGTTTAAAATGACTTCCTAATATGCTGCTACTTTCATGTTTAAAATCAACTATTGGCACAAATACAACCAAGTCTTCTGACTTCACTTATGACTT
Organism: Girardinus metallicus; assembly: GCA_903067095.1. Lineage (NCBI taxonomy): Eukaryota > Metazoa > Chordata > Actinopteri > Cyprinodontiformes > Poeciliidae > Girardinus > Girardinus metallicus. The sequence goes on from CAEGAE010043310.1 coordinate 41,921, forward strand.
TGACCCAATCTGAATTTCTTTGGGGTCCCTATATGCATTGGCCTCAAAATGATATGATTTTTGAAGAAATGTACATTTGTAATGTATTACAACAAAACAAAAAAGAAACAGAAAAGAATAAAAAAGTAAACTGATATTTTCTCTGAAAACTTCACTCTTCAAATGATCTTCCTCTACTTGGGTTTATGAACAAACTGGTCACAGTTGTCAGAAATGGAAGAGAATGGATTGCATGGATTAGTTTGTAGAAACAATACCTTCAGATGAGTTAAATGTAAGCTTTTATTTATTTATGCTGTCATTGTTTACAATTATGTATTTTAATGGTAGTTCTAATGATGGTGGTCTTTGATACAAGATGAATGATGCACCTCTTCCTGCACAGGCTGCAAAGTAAATTGTTTTGCGTTTTATGTTGCTGGATGGTAGCCGTATTTTAAGATGAGCTTCAAATGCAAAACAAAAAAGCAGAAGACTAGAAAATCAACAGACCAAAGAAATGAAGACAAACAGCGTATTTTATATAATCCAGAAAATGTCTGGAAAGAACTAAAAACAATCACTCTGGGTAATATTTTACCCAGAGTTCAAAATTTTGCTTAGACCTCATTACCAGATGAGGTGGCTGGTAATGCCACCTCATCATGTGGTTAAGATGACTTCTAAAAGGACATCCATGGTTTTTAGCTGTGGACTTTCAAATAACTAATATACATTCCTCCTTACACATTCCACCCACTATTAATCCCCTGCATTTATTGTTCGTACCAGCAACCTTTCACAACATCTTAGTGCTCTAGGGCGTATCCTAGCAACACATTCAGACAAAATTTTGGATTGTCTTTTGGAGACACAGCCCATGACTCACGAACAATGAGTGGGTCTGTTGCTGAGACTGATTAGAAACAACGTGTAGCATAAGAAAGATTGGCTGTTTGGAACTTTGGTTGATGCTTTGCACTGATTCCTCAAAAGGCAGCGCACATTGAAAATATGAGACAATTCCACTACATCAAGACGATGTATACACCAAAACAGATTTGTGTTGAGGGGGTTTACTGAATGAATTTAGCATGACTCTGATTTCCAAATCTACCTTTTTTGACGTTCTTTTTAATATTTTGCATGCATGACCCTACTGCCTGTTTGACCTGCTCTTATCTTTCATCATGCACAATACAAGGAGCAATTTACTGTCTCTTTCTGTAGCATCAGTGTTTGTTTTTCCTACCAGTGGATTCTGTGTTTGAGGATTCTGTCTGTGGGTTGAGCTGGTATTCAGATTCTTATTTAAGCTTTGATGTAAGATAAAAGCCATGATCACCAGCAGGTGAGTGGGGATGTTGTGGATCAGAGGAAAGTCCACTTCCATTCTTTGCTCTGCATGTTTTGTTGTCAGACATTTTTCTTTGATCTCTTGCATCTGAGAAGAAAGGAACATTTATAGTTTACATTAAGGCAATATTTATATACTTCAGCATTGCTTCTTGCACTTGCTCCTTATTGAAGAAGGTCATTAACAGCTGTGTGAGAATTTAGATTAGTAATCGGGTGAAAAAACCCTGTACATATTTTGAGTTTTTGGGTATATTGGCTTTAATTCATTGAATTCTACTTTTGCAGCTACAGTAATCTTGAAATGTCAAATGTTGAGCCTTCAGGACCTTGGCTATTTTTGAAGTTTTTCCTTTCGTCTTGGGTCAGTGACTGCAAAGCAAAACTCAGCTCCGTGAAGTAAATGCTGAAGTCTCTTTAGCCACCTTGTTTTTTTGTTTTTTTTATTGTCATTTTCATTCATGTCTTATTGGCTGTTGTTAAACGGCGGCCGTATGTGAATAACCACATTTTTTTTATGTAATTATGTTACATTCGATTATAGGACTAACTAGATATTTTTGGTCAGAACTTTGTAACTCTTAAACTTTTGCGTTTTTTATTCCGACTGAGGATGGAATGATGAAAATGCCCTGTTATTGAGATCTAAGTCTGGAAGGCACGTGGCCACACTAGGTGTTCAAGTATACAAATTTGCATGTTTGTTTTTACACTGATTTCAAACTCAAAATTGCTTCAGTGACCTGAGGAGTGAGGCTGTTTTCCACTTCAGAGGTTTAGCCTGAACTTTAGCCAAGACAATTTTCAGCGACGCCTGCTTTGTCTCTGAAAGCAGGATGGTGTCAGGTAGTATTAAACTCTGGAAGGTTTAGAGGCTGATTGCCAACCTCCAAAAAGAAAAAAAAAAAAAAAGTCAGCTGAATTGCTGTGTAAATTTTTTGCAAAATCACATTCACTATACAATATTTAGCTGGATATCCAGTTTGTATACTTGGATAGTTGAAAAGTCTGTAGCTGTTCTTCATTATATCAAGTTTTTAACAGGCTAAAGTTATGTGAGCTTTAGCATTATAGGGAAATTACAATATCCCAACAGAGAGCCAGCAAAATGTGGGTTAATTAATGTTGATATAATGTCTTCTTGAATTTGTGCTGCCCTGTTGATTATTGGCACCAATAAAAATGTACACATTGAGATGTCTGCCATGACTTTGTTCCAACTATGCACCAATTCATATTTGCCTGTGCCTGTGGATTGTGCCTGCTTTGACAGTCAGTGATTTTGTATGATAATCTACTCTTTGGCTTAGTGAAAACATTAAAGATAAACAGTGACAGACCAGATACAACCAGTTTCACTGCAAACACTGAGAATACAAAAACAAAAGTATCTGCTTTGAGTTTCTATTAGCGCTATGCCAAAGGGTTATTGCAGAGGTAATTTTTTTTAGATTGTATTTTAGAATTAATCTAAAATATACCACATTCCAGGTGTTAATATGGTCAAATCTGTTCCCTATCCAGTTTCAACAAAATTTAGCTCTGAGCCATGCAGGCTGTTTCTGCAAAAATTGGTGAAAGTTTTAGTCACTCCCAGCAACTAAGTGAGTGTAAGCCTATTTTACAGTCTATAGTTAGTGGTAGTAAAAAGCACAAGCAATTGGGAACAACAACAACTGAACCATGAAATGAAATCATAGAGCAGGGTCAGCAGATGCCAAGATGCAGAGTTGATGGCTACAGACATACAAACTTAATGTGGCCTCCAGATTAGCTCAAGAACAGTATGTAGAGATTGGTTTTCCTTAGCCAAGCAGCTGCATCCAAGCCTTAAATCACCAAGTGCAATGCAAAGCGTAGTGAAAATCATTCTAAAGCAATGGAAGAGTGTTCTCTGGAGTTACGAATCTTACTTCTGGCTGCAAATCTAGTGAACAAATCTGTGTAGAGTTTGGTTCAGTGGGGATGTGTAGCTCAGCCTCTTAGTTCCAGTGACGGAAACTCTTACTGCTTAATAATACCAAGACATTTTGGTCAGATTCATGTTCCCGTCTTTGTAAGAACATTCTCACTCAGTAACATGAGTGTCGGTTTTTAGACCTCTCAAGTATTATCTGGTGTCTTGCCATTAATTTTATACCGTAACAATTCAAATAAAGCTTATAATTCCCAACATGTATTGAATTTATTCTGAGCATGCCATTTTTCAAAAAGAAGCCTAATGTGTAAGACTTTAACATCAGTGTCTGACCGCAGACACTGATGGCTGGTTTGCCCAGGATGTCAAACTGGCTAGGACCGCCACTGCATGCCCCTTAACTTTATAGAAAGACTTTTCAGAACAGTAGAAGCTGCTATAGCTGGAATGAGTGGACTGTCATCTTGTACATGGACTGAAGGATACAATATTAAACCGCAAATGTTCAGATGTTAGAGAAACGATATGATGTAATATAATTCATCTTTGTCACATTCCAGGTCACTGGTTAAAGGTTAAATAAAGAGTAAATAAATTCAATGTAATTGAGCTTTATCAATGTAACAAGACAAAGCAAAGAAATTACACTATGCAATTGAGTAAATCTAATTAATAATGTTATAAAACAACCTTTCACAAACAGGTCTTTTCTATCAGTTCCAATGCCCTTTTATTAAAATTGACTTACAATGCCCTAAAAAGTGGAGTGCAGCACCTGTCAGATGCAGATGTGATTACCACTCATTCAGTAGCTCAGTAGTGAGCAGCATGTTTTATTTCTTGAATAGTAAAACTTAAAATTAGCTTTTAAAGAGTTATTTTTATATATATTCTTGCTTTATAATTTGGAAAACATTCAATGCTGCTGCAAACTAACGCCAGCACCACTTATGAAAGTTAACCATAATGACAGCTCAGCTGTGCTGAGAATTTTGTTCCAAGGCTCAGAAACATGGGAGATTAAAAAGAAACATCAAAGATTGAAAGCTCTGTTCTCAGTAACCCTGTAAGGCTGGATATATTGTAAAAAGGCTGATGGGATCTGTAATTCTGTTCAAATGAGAAAAATTGTTAGAAAGCCGTTAGAAAAAAAGTGTCTGCTATTCTTCAAACAGCCATTTGGACATTTGCAGCATGTCACTGCCACGTCTGCACTCTACGGCTGCAGAATTATGACGGAAAAGTCGCATAAATGCAACTTGGTATGGGGGAATTTTCCAAGAGCACACATCAGCCATGAAATCCTGCTTTCAGACAGGACATCCTGTCTGAAAGCAGGATTTCATGTCTTTCTTCTCAAACTTGTAATGATTGTACTCAGAACTTCTCTCGTTCAAACTTAGTCTCTGCTTGGAGAAAGTCTTTGCTTGCAAAACTCTGCTTGCTTGGTGGAATTTTCCTGCCATAATCCAAGAACACACATTTTCAGTCTGAAAGCAGTTTTTAATGCCTTTTGTTCTCAGAACTTTTAATACTTTTGCTCACATTTTCATTTTGAAAGCAGGACTTCATGTCTGTCTTCTCAAAACTTGTAACGTATATATGTGCTGCACTCACGAAACAGACAAGACTTCTTCAGTTTTGGCAACTTTATTTGCCTAACGCTGTGTGTATTTATTTTTTGGAATTGTTCTCTCAGAAGCAGCCAGGCACTGACCACAGAAAAACCCTTACAAAGTTTCTTCTCCCAGAGCTATAATGTTACAACTCACCAACTGAGACTACTTCCACTACAAAACAAACAGTGATGTAGCTCAGATTCTGTAAAATTTCTGCGGCTGAACAAAAATAACTAGGCAAATAAAATATATTAAATGAATGAATAAAAGAGAGTTTTATCCATAACTTAAAAAAAATAGTAATAATTTAAATAAAATAAAATACTTCCAGGATGCAACATATACTGTATATACAGATAGATAGATAGATAGATAGATAGATAGATAGATAGATAGATAGATAGATAGATAGATAGATAGATAGATAGAT
>CAEGAE010043311.1:0-87187 GCA_903067095.1 Girardinus metallicus
TAAAGCAACCTAAGTTACCTTTCTGTGTTCATGATCGATCATTACATTATGGGGTTTGACATCCCTATGCATAATACCCATAGAGTGGCAGTAATCCAGAGCCTTCAATTAAAAAAAAAAAAAAAAAAAAAAAAAACATTATCAATTTTTATATTTAACTAAAGCCGAAATACTGCAACACTGCTAAATTTAAGGCTACTTCTTACCTTTAAGATTTCATACATGTAGAACCGTATGTCAAAATCTGACAGAGTCTGATACAATTGCTGAAAAGAAAAATGTAATAAAATTAAGTGACTGTAAAAGTAAAGGAAAAAAGGAAAAAGAAGACAGAAAATATGTTCTTACCTTGAAATCTGTGTTGTTCACATGTTCAAAGACCAGAGCTGGGGTTCGTGACTAAATGGGAGAAAAAGAAACAAGGAGTCAATGTTTATTTAAAAAAAAAAAAAAAAATTAATATCCTACCTAAACATTTTACTTGATAACATGGAGCCCAAACGTACCACAGGATCCTTGACAATATCTAAGAGTGAGATGATATTTGGGCCACCCCTCAGATTTTCCAGGATCTTTATTTCTCTCTTGATTTTCTTTTTCTTGACAGGCTGGAAAACAGAAAGAGAGTCCAGTGAATCCCCTGAAATGTCCGATCACAAAGCAATATAGCCATGTTCGCCAGATAATCATCAGCGTACCTTCAGTATTTTAACCACCACCTTTTCGTTGTTTGTGATGTTTATGGCTTCAAATACTTCACTGTATTTGCCTCTTCCTAGTTTTCTGACGAGCTGATAGTCGTCTTGATTTCTGGAAAAAAAGAAACATGTTTGAGCATATATTCAGAAAAGTTGATGAGTACATAGCTTCAGCATTAATAAAGTCAGACTGATGACTTGCTGTTAAATTCTTATATTACCCATCACAGAGTTGACGTGAAGCTATCTTTTATGAGAGTTGCAAAATCAATATTGTGATACAAACCCATTTTCATCTTCCTAAGTTATTGTAAACACTTCACACAGCAGCTCTGCACCAAAACAGGCAGCCTCTCTCCTACCTGCTGTAGCTCACTTGAACAATCATGGTTGAACTTTAAAACTGTGAGCTGAATCTGAAACCCTATTTAGGCAACAAGGCGAGGGTGTTTTTCTGAGGTATTTTTCCAATAAGATAGACAGACAGAGAGAGCAGATGAATTCCTGAGAGCTTTGATAACGCTGCAACCAACACTCTGTCTGAGAGCAAGTTAAAAATTTCAGCAACGCTTCTGCATCTGCAACAGTGAGGAAGTAAACAACCAAACCTGTGTGTTTAAATATTAGCAACTTACAGGTAAACTCATTACAGTGTTATGTCAGCCTGACTTCACCAAGAAAAAGAGCCTGCTTGGCACAGCTCTCTGTTCTACTGCAGGTATTAATTAACGCAGGAAAATGTTCACCAGAAAACTGTTCTGTGGGCTAAGTAGCATAACGCCCAACATGCTGTCCTCCATTACTACTCTGTTTAGCAGTAAAGCAATTAGCAGCTAATAACAGAACCAGGAAATGTTGATAAACAGAGGAACCATAATAGTTAGAACCAATGGCAACCAAACCTACCTATTGTAGTTGCTCACTAAAGAAGTTATGAAATTATTAAAAATTATTATTAAAAAAAGTTACATTGGTCTGGGCCAGATCCACTGTAAGGAATTATCTATTTTAGACTAACATCCTTATCCTTCTGTGTCAGCAGCAAAATTAAAGCATGCAAATATGCACATTGAAACAAATAAAAAAATCCAAGGTTAATACTTTTAAAAATAATATAAACACTTTGATTTTATGGTGTCTACTGTTGTTTTACAGCGTAGGAGCATTTTTAAGTTACATGCGGTTTTTCTACATGCAAGATAAATTCCCTCCTACTTTTCGGCTTTGTCCTAACTAAGACAACAACATTTCTGTTATGTTGTAATTATTTATGTTTTGTCTCATCATTAGAACAATCACTTCACCTTAAGAAAAGAATAAAACTTGTTACTGAGAAATGGTACAGAATGTGAAGTTTTAGTATCATCACCCCCTATTCTTAATATTGTTGAGAAGAATCAATATTGCCTGCTGTAAACACTTTGTTTTCCTGCTTCTTGCAGCACCGCTGGTGCAGCTCTGAGATCAGTCAGTAAGACTGTAAAACACTCGCACAGCTTGCTTTTTAAAACTGTTTTTAGGACCTCTGTTTGCATAATTGCATAATTTTTCTGTACTGAGAAAAATTATGCAATTTCTGCATTTAAATTGTCTCCCTGCGTTGCAATGGTGTACATTAAATGCAGAGTCAAACACTTTCTGAATGAGAAATTCACATTGACTTTTATGTGGCTTCAATTTGGTTTATCGTAAACCAAACTGGCCGTTTTACAGGACAAATTTAAAATTGGCTCTAATACCAGACCCGATAGGAAAAAAATTGTCATTTAATTTATGTGAATCCTGAATTTGTCGTTAGATTCTAAATTTACGTTATGTAAAGACTCATTCAGACCTTTCACGATTCAATTAGAGGTACACAAGTTGCAAATTAAATTAATCTTAAGTTGTTTTTCCCCACTCACAACTTGATATGGGAGAAATAAAGGAAAATTCCTTTAGTACCATTCTCTTGTGTGAGATACAAGTATCCTCTTCCTTTACAAACACCTGACTAAATAATTATGGCAAATAAACAAATGAATTTGATGCTGTTTTTTAGATGGTCTAATGATTTATTATATTTCCAAGAAGAAATAAACATTTAAAATTTGAAAACAACATTTCCAATCCTTGAGGATGAGGAAAAATTAACATGAAGTGGAACAAAGGAAATACCTCGCAGGTTCTGGCCGATACGTTAAAAAAGTCCTATAGACCCATTGAAATTCTCATCTGTCTATCGAGAAAAACTTATTTTGCAATATGCATTCCCCCAATTTATCACCCAGCTCTAATACCTTTTCTATATTTCATGACTGCATAGGCAGAGATTATTTGACAGATATTTTTATACCATTTCTTTTTTTTTTTTTTTTTTGGTGATCAGTTATTTCATTAGTTATTTTTTGCAATACTGATAAAGCACAAAAAAGCCTGAACGGCTTTCACTTTCCTTACCCCCACTCAACAACATGGGACTCATAGTCCCAGTACTCCCGAGGTCTCTGTGTGTTTACATCAGGGTAAACTCGAGAGCGGCTTGGAACAGGGCCAGACATATTCTGTACGGGATCTTTTTTAAATGTCCTATAAAAAGACAGACACAAGCAAAATGCAACAAATTAAAAAAAAAAAAAAACATCAAGAAAAACAAGGGCATGGATTAATGATACTGGCATGACATATTAAATTTACTGGCAACTAATTATAATATTTAAATCAATAAACACCCATATAAATATGAATATATAAACATATATAGAACAATACCTGGGAGGTTTCCTCCAGGATTAAATGTTGACAGACAAAGTGAATAAGACTTGCTGAGATGCCTTTGTTGTAAGAAAGCTAAACAGACAGGGAAAAATAAAGATCTGCTGTTAGAGTTGCTTGCTATACTGTGCAATCATTAAGCTTTTTAACTTGAACTGTGGTCTGTATCTTGAGATAAGGTTTGAATTGATAAAGAACGACTTTTTCCCCCCTCTTTATACAACGGACATCTACAATAACCTTGAAAAAATAAACTATTTAAAACATAATGAGCACAAGAAATAATAATTCTCATGAGCTAAGCAATTGGTGCATGGTGTGTTTGCATATGATGGCGTATGAAATGGAGAAACCTGGATGTTAAATGGGGCATCCAACCAGTCTAATCGGGAGGCACAGGACTCAGTATAGTCATCACTGGGGGCTACAACGACTACCTCCTGTTGGAAAACGGGGGTAGAAAGTAGGTTGATTAAAATCAATAAAGTCAATTAGGCAAACATGAGCAAAGTATGTGGACAAGCGCACGCCAACGAATGAAGCTGAATCTAATGGGGTTTGTATCCACACAATAGTGTCACAAAAAATTAAATACGTCAATTAATAAGTTTAGAAACTTGCAGTAAAGCAAATAATTGGCTTGATAATTTGATTTAAAAGATGAAAGCAGTCAAACCCCAATGCGGCCTACGGCCTGGTTGAGTGCTAACAGCTAGAAGCTAGCAGTAGAACCGGGAAGCTGGCAGAGATGCTAACTAGTTAGCATTAGCTCGTCAATAGCAGAGTGAAAAGCCGGTAGGAAAGTCACAGCCAGTTCTCGGCCACATTGCAGTGTAATATCGCGATGGAATCAACATTCAGCTTTCAAACAGCCAACTAAACGCCTGCTAGGTCATTATTTATGCCGGGTTTTACAGCGGGCTTCGAAAATGGGCACATTTTCCTAACCTAAAAAGTGCTAAGCTAGCAGGCTAAGGGAGTGAATAGACTGCTTTCTAGCGAGGCAACTGGCTGACAACGCCTTGACAAAACAGCCCATGAACACCGTAATCGAGATGCACAACGACCACCACGGATAAGATGCCCTTTCCCGGCTTTTCAACCCGTCTAATAAGATCAACGTGGGTTATAAAACAACAAGGATTTGTGATTAAATAACATGATTACCTCTCAGCGTTGTTGGGACGTCAATATGGCGATGCTCGAGATCAAGAGCTTAATGCGAAAGGTATTTCCAGCAGGGGGCGCTCATTCTTTTCTGTTTTCCACGGAGAGATTTTTCGCTTCTTCTGCCACCAACAGGTCTGTCTGGTTGAAAGATAAACTTTGATCTACACGTGTCTGGGAGTGGACTTAATCTGAAATGTGACGTTTTATCAAGAGAGACATTAGCAATATTTCCTAATCACAACTCATGGTTCAGTCCACGGTCAACGCAATGTCCTCTACAGTTATTGAGATTAAAGTTGGAGAATGTGGTTATTACATTTAATATTAGTAATATTACTCCTGCTATTAAATGTATAATGTGGGTAAAGTCGGAGCACACACAGTGCCTTGATTATGTATGCATATCCCGTGAAGTTTTCCACATTCTGCCACGGATGGTAAAATCAATTATATCTTAGTAGGATTTTATGGAATAAATACAAAAATGAAAACTTTTTTAGAAAGAAAAATCTGAAAAACTTTTTTATTTTAAAAAGTGAGTACCTGTAAGCAATAATAGTGAATTATGAGTATACAATGTTAGACTAATTTAGGTCTTGACTGACTGAGTCATCCTAACAGAACAACAGCCTGGCTTTATTTATGTTATTGCTTTATTTGTTATGAAATAAAGCAAAGCCCTGGCTATTTATGTAGCCCTGGCTTCATAAATAGGGTTGTTGTTTTGAGGAAAGGTGAACACCTGTAACCGTCTCTATGTTTTTGCAGCCTTCAAGACATTTTGCTTTCAGAAATGGACTATTTATTATATCCTGATTAGCTGCACTTCCCTGTGTAAAGAACAGGCAGTGTAGCATCCCCACAACATGATAGTGCCATCACCATGTTTCACTATGGAATTGTGTGTTCAGAACATTGACACCTGTTGTCAAAAAACAACAGGTGTCAACACCTGTCAAGAAACAGGTGTGTTTTTGACAGGTGTAAATACACCCGTTGACAGGTGTGAACCCTAAAAAACACCTGTTGCTTTTTTGACAACACTTGTTGTCAAAAAATATTACATTGAGTTCTGTGTCCACATAGACTTTTTCAGAACCACAATTTAATGAAGAAAAATTGGAAAACTTAAAAAACTTGAATCTGAATTGAAAATAACAGTAAGCATATGAAAACGGTGATATCCTGTATGTCTATCTTTTAGCATGTTAGGGCTCTGTGTAAAGCTGCGAGGCTCTTACATGGTGCTACAGCAGCTGGGTGAGTCAGTGCTCTTTTGATGCTAGAGCAGAATGGATGTAGGGCTTTTTGTTGCAGTGGCCAAAACTTCCAAAGAACTGGTTCATGATCTAAGGTACTGTGCTATATTTCAGATTGAATTACCAGTCTGCATTGATTTTTTGTACCTACTTTATCTATGCTGTCCTCCATGAGACTTCTACTCATTTTCATCTATTATTGATTGAGATATGACAGTTTGGAGTGACAAATGAACCTAGCATACATGTTTTGGATTGAAGCAGCTGAAATACCCAACGAGAATCCTTTGCAAGGGAGCTTGCAGGCTTCACGCTTAAATCTCTGTCCAAGATTTAAATCTACGTTCTTCTTATCAAATATGTACTACTATTGTATTATAAGGGTACAGTAAGTCAGAATGGAGAAAACAAGTCAGTTGTTTGTTTTTATTTTACAGGGCTTGGATTTTAAATCACAGTTCTATGAGTAGAATTAAACTAAAAAACAATAACTTGAACTTTTGTTTTTCATTACAAGTTTTTGATGAAAAACAAAATGCATTTACCAAACCATGCACAAATCCTGGAGCCAGTATTTTGTATGAAGAAATAATCTAGATATTATAGTTACACATTGCAGTCTCTGCAATGTGTAACCAAGAGACCAATGTGTTTTTTTTTTAAATTGAAAATAAGTTTGTACTTTTTAAGCTTTGTTTATTTTTTTTCAATATATGAGATGTATGCTGTCATCTTTGCTATTTTTTATTCAGTTTTAGGGAAGAAAGCTATAGATTTCAAATGATAATATTTAGTTATCATTAATCTGTCCCACAGACACAGAATGGCATTTTTGAAACTGTTGCTCTCTTAAAGGCCTTTTGTTAATTAAAAACAAGACCACATTTTATCAGTCAACATAAATGGGAAAAATCAACAACTCTGATCTGATGCTTTATTTCAAAGCTGACTTCGGTCAAAGAAAAGGTCAAAGGACATTCTTTGAAGTAACCAGTCACCTGTAATTAGCATATATTAGAGAATAAGACCCATCTCATCTCTGAATCTGTGTGTTATGAACTGTTGTTTTCATGTTGAAAGGGAATGAATAGGCCCTTGTGAACTTATCAGAATCAAATTGTTGCTCTCTGACATAGTGTTCAACACACAGATGGAGTCATTGACTATAAGACTTAATCTGATCCATCTGGTCAGAATGTGTAATTAACTTTAGTACAGCCTTGATGTGGGAGTGCATAAAAAGCCCTACACGCACTCTTAACCAACAGAAGACAGAGTTGGGGAAACCACAAAAACATGAAGTGGTAAGATGTTTGTAGATTGTTTTTTCTTTAGTTGAGATACATTTTAATTCTCAGAATGCATAGAAATGAAATGAAAGCAAATTTTGCTCTCTTTCAGCTTCCTGTTTTGTTTGCTGCTGTTGGTGCCATTAGCAGTCATGGGAATACAAGGCCAAATAAAAGGTAAATAACATGAACCTAATATTTGTTTTTTCAAAACCAATTTGTAGTGAAAAGTGTTTAAAACCACTAAACCAGGCACAGCTAATTACAATTTTTTTTCTTCTTTTTCCCTCCAAGCTCAAAGACGACATGTGTTGATCTTTCTAAATGGTGATGATTGTTATCACTATTTCCTTCCCTCTAACTCCTTATATTTGTGGAATAATGCATGTTTTAAACGACTGTGCATTTCTTTATTCTTACAGAGGGATTTGGAGCAACTACTGAAAGAGTTACACCAGCCAAAGTCACAGGTTGGTGCATCACAAACAAAATGAATCCAGGTCTTCATTGCTCATCTCATTAGATCCCTAAACTTACTTTTGGTTCCCTATCAGAACATTGAAAGAGAAACAAACAAATGGGAAGAGAAACCTGCATCTATTCATTTTGAAGTTTTTATGTTAATCTTTACCTTTTTCTCATGTTTACAGCAAAGAGGAACCCTGATAAACCACTAAGAGACCAAGACTCCACTGGTACACTTAATTTGTTGAATACTTGTGAAGTGCAAATGTATTTATTAACGATTTAAAACGGCTCTTAATTTTAATAGAAATCAAATTTAATTTGCAGATTTGTCTGAGATGCAATCAGTGGAGAGTTTTGTCACCCCTGGATATCCAGGTACATCAAACGTGTTTGTCATGCAGACTTTATACATAGAAATTATATTTGCCTTCACAAAACTAAAGTAAATTTCCTCTTAATATTTCAGGACCTGATCAAAGTGGAAGTGAAAGCAAAGGTTGAGTTTGAATCTGTGTTTTAAATTTCTTGAAATCACTAAGACTCCAGAACTATGTGGCCCCGCAAAAGTACTCATACCCTTACAACATTTGTTACAATTTTGTAGTATTAAAAAAACAAATGTGGTATGTTTTTTAAATTCTGATTTTATTTGGTAGACCAACATGAAGTATTGTTTAATCATAAATTAGAATGAAATAAATAGATGATTTGCATTTGGTTTTACAAACACAAATTTGAAAAGTGGACTGTGTATAAGTATTCACTCCACCAGGGTCAATACTTTGTGGAACCAATTTTTGCTGCATTTACACCTGAGAATCCTGTGGATTAAGTTTCTACCACCTTTGCCATTACAGAGACAAATATTTTTGTCCATTCTGCTTTTCAAAAAATCCTAAAATCAGTCAGATTAGATGGAGGGCATCACTGGATTCTATGCTAGATCTGAACTTTGACTTAGCCATTTCAGACGGGGCTCGTTTGTGGCTCTGCCTGTATATCTAGGCTTTACCTCCTGCTGTAAATAACAAGTTTGCAGTTTCTAACAGGCTTTCTTTCAGGATTGCCTTGCTTTCAGCTTCATTCATCTTATGATCAAATCTGACCAGCTTTCCTTTCTGAGGAAAGTATTTCCACAGTGTGAGACTGCCGCCACCACCATGTTTTATGGAGTGGATAAAGTATTTCCGCTTGTACAGTGTAACTCTGCAGGCACTGCAGTGTTACCCTGGGCCTCTTGGCTGCTTCTGATTAATGTTGAGGAAGACAGCCATGTGTTTTGGTGCATTTGCTGTTGTGACATGCTCTTTCCAATTCTGAAAGATGGATTTAGCAGTGCTCTGTGAGATATTTAAAGCTTGTGGTTTTATTTTATAACTTACTCATGCTCTAAATGACTCCACAGATGAATACGTGTTCCTGTGTGCTGTGGGAAAGAAGTGTAAAATTTTCCTTACGCAAGATTTTACACTGTGGGTGTAAGTGTAAGTGAGGAGGCTGAATAAAACTCAAATCAAACTTTTCAGATTAAATTTTTTGTAGTGAATCCTACTCCTTTCACAGTTATGTAGTTATTTGTGTTGGAATACCTAATAAAACTCCAATAAAAACAATAAAGTTTGTAGTTGGGACGTGACAAAACGTTGAAAGGATATAACTAACTTTGTAAGGGACTTTATATGTTGATTCAGATGCCATATGAAGAAATATATTTTCTTATAGAAACATCTAAAGACCACGACAGCCAAGAAGTTGTGGATCCCAAAGCTGGAGCAGACGCGCCATCAAGGAGGAAAACACGAACAGGCACAGACAAGATGCAGCAGCTGGATAAGACCAGCAGGCATGGTCAGGGTAGGAGCCAGGAGCAGATCATTGGTCAAGGCAAGCAACAGGGAAGCGGAGGACAGACTGATCCGGACAGTGAAGAGGGAACGATGGTGAGGTCTGGCAGAACCACGCAAAGCACAAGTGTCCAAATCCAGGGGGAGAGGGTGGATGCAGATAAAAGCACGGAGACATCTTGGGAAAGCGCAGAGGTCAACAATGGAAAACTGGCTGTGGTGCACAACAGTAAAGGTAAGAACAGCTGTTGTGTCATGTGTGGCACTCACACATATTCACCTTTTGAGTTTCAAAAGAAACAAAAAAAGGTGAACACTTCAAAGATGTTTAAAAAATAAAATTTCCCACAGAAACCAGGGAATACATCAGCTCTGAAACCTATCCCCTTGGTAAGAACACATTTTACTTCCTCAAGTGAGGAATGCAGCAGCTGATTGTTGAAGCATAAGCCATTCAGAAAGGTGTCTTATTGCTTATTTTTACTTTAACTCACAGATTACAGGAGATTGTCTGCTCCAGTCAAGTCTAGACCAAGGTTTGTTTCTTTTGCATTTTAAAACGATGCTCATAATTTTCTCAACTTTGTCAAGTTTCTTTTTATAACAGACTTATTTTAGTATCCTGTGTGTACATGCAGTTCATCTGTTGTAAGTGAATACACCTATTTTCCCTATTTTATTTTGTCTAGAGCTTCTTCCTCTGACTGAGTCAGGAGCCACCATGTATTGACTCATTCACAGCAGACAGGATGCTGCAAAATACAGCTGCCACTGGGAATTTTTTTTATACCTCCAAATAGAAACATTGTGTCAATTTTTCGTATTCTGATCATGTGAAGACATAGAAGAAAAATAAAAATATTTTGATTGAATATTATGTTGGCTGTAAAGCAATAATAGGCTGCTTGCAATGAAAGCTGATGTAAGAAAAACATAATCAAATAAACAAAATGAAACCAGTTTTATTGAGTCTGACCAGAATTTGTCTGAAGGTAAACATTGATTGCAAAGTTGGGTTTTATTGATCATTAAATACAAAAAAATTTGCAAACACAACATGCACTGAATGCCATGCTCCACTCTACATTCTCACTGAGCACAACATAAATTAAGTACATAAAAAACATTCAGATACTCCACACTATTTATCATTAGATGTATCCTAAATTATGAGTTGCAAAGCAAGATTTTTACAAAGGATTATTTGGCATAGTTCTTTTATATGTTTTACAGTAAGTCACAGACATGAAGTTGAGAATTTTAACACTTTTCCACATCATGTCATTTCCTAAAGTGTCGAAGTTCATTGTAGATATCTGACTGCACTCCATGCAATTCCTTAAAAGTAAAAGAAACTTAAGTTAACCATCCACAATTCACAATAAAACACATTTTAAAATATTTAAATAAATATCTAAAATAAGAAAAAAAAAAAATTTCAAATCACAGCAATATATAGCCATTTACGTAGTAAGAATTATAATATGTATTAGTTTTTATACTCTCATAAAAATAAGTATTTTATCATTTCGAAGCTTACTATTTTACCTGATATGGAGATTCTGTGTCTTCTGGGGTCATCTTCTTCGACGCAGATAAGGGCAGATTTCTTCTACCTGTTAAGGGAAAATATTTAGCATGGGTAAGATCCATCCATTCATCCATTTTCTGTACACCCTTGTCCCTAATGGGGTCGGGAGGGGTGCTGGTGCCTATCTCCAGCGAACGTTTCTGGCAAGAGGTGGGGTAGACTCTGGACAGATCGCCCGTCTGTCGCAGCACGAATAAGATAAACACACAAAATTCACCACAAATATCAATAAATAGCAGAAAAGCACAAGGTCACCATCGTGAGACTCCCGCTCCCTTCTTCTCCTGTGATGACTTGCGAAGCAGAACACAGAGACGATGAGGAAGACGGTCAAGATAATGTCAGAGGCAATGATGCCAATCACAGAGCCCATGTTTATCAGGTAGCAGGTGCCACATTCTGTGAGGAAACATTTAAAAAAATATCTTAAACGAACCAAAATGTCATGTCATATATCTAAAGCAAATGGTTGAAGAGATCTACCTTGCTGTCCTTCCTCTGACCCTGTAACATATCACGGTAGTAAAACATCAGCGTCTGCATATGTCTAGAATGTTATTGTTAGGGAGCGTGAATGTGACTCACCGAACACGGAGCCCACAATACAGAGAGCGTCGGGCATCTTCTCAGTTGAGGGGGAAATGAGAATCTGAAGACCAGCTGTTTTGATCTTTGCCAAAAGGCTGCTTGGTGGTGTCCATAAACAAGATGAAATTCTTCTGAGAGTCAGAAGAATTTCAGGCTCCACGACCAATATTATTACAAGGGTGGAGATTTGTCAGCAGTGTGCTAGAGTCTGTTAAAGAAGGAGGAGCACAAAATGGGAGTCCACTGACACAAGAGGAAGTTGGTCTTTCTGTTTTGCCTTTTTTCTGTTATATGTCATATCTATAGCACCTATAGTTGCTGGAGTAGAAGTGTCAACTTCATCTCCTGCTTTCAAGCCATGATGCAGCTCACATTGTAATTTTAATTGGAATGATGCAAATGACGCAGCGGTAGCCAGCAGCATCAGGTCACTCTCATGCCCAGAGTTTCTGCTGAGATACAAGCGATTGTATCTTCAAACGGAGAGTTTCCTGAGACTGTGTGGTTTAGTGCAAGCGGCTGGAGTATAGTCTGAAGGCCCTAAACCGCAGCTTTATCTGTAACAACCCTGTCATGTCAGCAAAATGAAAGTGAACTTTATGTTCACTGGTTTTAGGTGAAAAACATCTGTTTGTGGTTCATAATTAAATGCTGTATTTGTCAAAAATATCAAACACTGAACCTTCTCAAATGATTTACACACCTGCACCTGTTCATAACTATTGCCACATCAAACTGCAGTACATTTAATTTGTAAATCTACTGTGTTAGCCCAACACAAAGTAGTACATAGTCGTGAAGTACAAAGAAATGCACATGGTTTTCAAAGTTTTTATTTATATTTTCCATCCATCCATTTTCATTACACCCTTGTCCCTTAGTGGGGTAGGGAGGTGCTGGTGCCTATCTCCAGCCACGTTCCGGGTGAGAGGCGGAGTACACCCTGGACAGGTCACCAGTCTGTCGCAGGGCAACACAGAGACATACAGGACTAACAACCATGCACACACACACTCACACCTAGGGACAATTTGGAGAGGCCAATTAACCTGACAGTCATGTATTTGGACTGTGGGAGGAAGCCGGAGTACCCGGAGAGAACCCATGCATGCACAGGGAGAACATGCAAACTCCGTGCAGAAAGACCCTGGGCTAGGAATCGAACCCATATTGCTGCAAGGCAACAGCTCTGCCAACTGCGCCACTATGCAGCCCTATTTATATTTTATTTAATTGTATTTTTGCAAATAATAAATTGCTTTCATCTTTCTGTCCAGTCTTGCTGAAGAAAAGTATTCTGCCACACCATATGTTTCGCCACAGAGATGACCAGATTTGTGAAGTTCACAGTGATGGGTTTTCCTGAGAGAATCTCCAACCTGAACTGTGCAACCCTGTACTACGGGCCTCTTGGCTGTTTACTGAACTAATACTGTCCTAGGTCAGCTTATCATTCAGATGTAGTGGTGTTTCTTGCTAAGTAGTGCAGATATATCCCCTCTACAGACGAGAGACTGACCAATACACAATACATCAGTAAATAAAAGCAAATAAATTACATCAAGAGCAGTGAAAAGCATGTCATTTTTGACCTAAATGTGCTTTTTCTTTTCCACAACTTTATCTCTGTTAATGTGGACAATGGGAAGGGCCATAAACTCTTTGGTTTATATTTTAGTTTATGGATTGATCTCTACTAAGGTAACCACGTTTGAAATTGCTGTTAAATACTTCTGAAGTAAATGTATTACCACTTCCAAGAACAGAAATGTAAAGTCTTGGAAGTTCACTTGTCCAAGATAAGGTTCATTTCACAATCTTTTAATTAAAGCTCAAAACCTTTTTACTGTCCATGTCAAGAGAGAGAGAGAGAAGCGGTCTGCATAAACTAAACCCATCAGCAAATAGTTGGACTTGGGGAATTTAACATATTGTGTTGATTTTCTCCAAAGTTAAACAAAGAATCTGAGCAATAAGGTCTGAGTGTCTGGCATATACATATATATATATATATTTAATTTTATTGAACTAAAGAATGAAGCAACTGGGCAGGACATGAATAAACAGATCAGCCAGATAATACAGAGATATAAAGCTGATCTTGGTCAGCATGTTTTCTGGGATGACTCAAGCAGCAGTTTCACTGCAGGATTAGGCATTTGTTCATATCTGATCCTGTCTCCGAAACAGCTCACGGTTCTCAAAGGTCACTCTTAGCCACAATGATGGAATAGATAGAAAGAGAATAGAAAGCAAAAAGCATTGCACTCGACCTGTACAAACACTATTTTATTAACCAAATGGAATTAATAATTTTTTTTTGGAGGAAAGGTATTTGAAAACAAACACCAAAAAATAACCTCAATTAAATGGCTGTGTTGTGAAGTCCAAAGTAAAACAAACACATATGGCTATATTTCAGCTCTTTGATTTTCCCTCCAATGAACTTGATTTTTTTGTCCTCTGAGAAAGAAATGTTTCATAACTGGTCATAAAAGACACTTCCCATTGATTGATTTATTCAAATAAAATAAGTAAACATTTAACACAGATAGGCTTCAGAAATTTATTTAGATGAAAGTTAAGACAGTACATTAAAGGATGTATACATTAATAAAGTAATAGTTTGACAGTGTATAATCAAGAGAAGGCTCAAAGACAATCTTGTTTATAAAATCCCATAAATCATTTCCAGTCTTTGTCTAATCTAATCTATACCAAAAGCAATCTGCAGAGGGCGCTGTTAAGTAGTTCTAGCCAATATTTAATGCGCATGGATAACGTTCAACCACATTTTTTCAGTTCACAATTAGTACTTTATTTCCAAAGCTTTCACTGCAAAACGTAATAAAAATGTAGAAGAAAGAAAAAAAAAGAAACGTACCAATCTTTTAAATGTGACTGAGCCCCAACAAGAATTTAAATACCCATAATAAGTTTTTTTATTGTTGTTGTTTGTTTAAGATGAATACTATTTGTTTTATCTTTAAACAGCAGTGGACCTAAATGATCAAATAAAGTTTATTTGAAAGGTGATTAAAAGAGGGATCTGGAAAATTCTATGAGACATCATGAAAGTTTGATTACCTTTTAAAATGGAGTTCTCAATGATTGTGAGGATCCTTGGTTAAATAATTTTAAAAATACTTCATTAAAACAAAATGGTCATTTACTGCAGCAACAAGAGATTTTAAAATTTTCACTCATTTCTACAAGTAGATTTACTCAGTCAAGAATACAAAAAACACAATCATTATAAACCATTAAACAAATACAATTTTGACACCAAGTATTTTTGCAAATTACTGGTGTCACATTTACAGCGCCCCTTTTTTAAGTTTGATCAGAAAATATTTACTGGCTGTTTTCATGTGGTACTGAAATGATGTGACACTGACAGCAATTTCTATTATCTACTCTTCAAAATGGGACAGTCAATAGAAAACAGCAATTAAATAAACCAGGGTAATTAGCTAAGAAATGGATTCTAGAAAAATAGCTGCTCACCAGAACTTGCTCATATAGCAATTTTTAAAAAAATTTTAACAACTAGATTGTAACAAATGAGGCTTGATGAGCTTTACTTGCCATCGCACACATGGAGGAAAAGGAAATGAGGGAGAGTGATAAAAAATTATTTTTTAAGCTTGCTGTTAGAAAAGAACAGCAGGATTATGCCAATACAAATTATGATCTTGTTTCAAGGCTTTTTCTGCACATATTTAATAGGAATATGAATAATTATGGAGTTTGTTGCTAAAATACCTGCCTGAAAAAAATTGTAAAGAGAACCACCTCTTAGGATAATGATTAATAAAACAATTTTATTTTATGTTCTTCACGTTGGCCCGAACATTCATATAGACCTTGTCAGCTGTGAAGAGATGTGAAAAGAGAGAAACAACACACGAAATTAAAATAAGGCATGAAAACCATAAAAAAAGGAGCCAGATACAGGCACTTGAAACCAGAGGTTTACACCAAATAAAAATTGACATTCACATTTTGTTTTCACTGTCTGAAGTTAAATCAGGCCTCTTGCTGTAGGTCAGTTAGAATGACCAAAGTTAATTATGTGTTAAATGCTGCAATAATCACAAGAAAAACATATATATGTCAAAGGTTTATTTTTTTAATGTCTTCGAAATCAGAAGTATACATACAGAATGATCATTATCTCTACAATGGTGGAAAGCCAAGACCATGTCATGTCTTTGGAAGCTTGTGATAGGTTAACTGACATAAGTTACCCAATCATAAGTTAACTTCTGTCACTGGGGAAACACTTGTTGATGCATTTTAAGACCACACCATTTTAAGATGCTCCCGGAAGCTGGTAGGATGGTGTCATTACCCACAGTGAAACATGTCCTTTACAGAGCAGGTTTCTGTAAACTGTAATTTACAAATGCAGACAGAGGCAAAGACCTTCATTTCTGGAGACATATCCTGTGGCCTGATTAAACTAAAGTGAGACTGGGCAGAATGACCATCATTTCTTTTGAAGGAAAAAGTCTTATTAAGCCTGGAAACACCATCTGAACTGTGAGGAATAGTGGTGGCAACCTCCTTAGTAATGTATAAATTTGTGGGTAGATCTTAGTAGTGTGCAAAGACGCAGCCTCCAAATGTGACTGTAGCTAATGTTATTGTGGCATTTAGAAAAAATAAATAATTTTGGCAATTGTAACTATCTTAAAACAAGAGTACTTTGGCCTGATTTAATTTCAGACGGTAAAAACAGTGTGTATGTTATATTCTTAAGTGTTCCTGAACCTTTGGGTTCAAATGTAGTTTAATTATATTCTAAGGACACTATTTCCAGTATTAGATCTGGAAAAAACAAATATCTATGCATAGCTTCCTCTCAAAGCCTTACCGTTATCTATTTTCTGACGACGGAAACTTGCACATCGGTAGGTGACGACCACAATGATAAGAGTCAGCAACAAATCTGCAGCGATGATGCCTGCTATTGTCCCTGGCTCAATTCTGTAGCAAGACACGTTGCTATCTGGCAAGCGGAGACAAACAGAAAAGGTGACAGAAGAAGGAGTAGGTTGCTAGACAACTAACACAATAAGAGACACATCAATGGAAAATATGATTGATCAAGCTTGCAGGTTTTTGGTTCTGCAGCTGTGCAGCTGTTTGCTGTTTTCTTTTGCAGGTTGTGAGAGTACAAAAATTAATCAGATTTTAGGGCTGTGTTCATCTTCTATGTGACGTACATACCTGCTAGGGCCACAGTCAGACCTAACACAAAGAAAACAAAGAAACAAGAGCAGAATTGAAATATATCACTAGTGATATTTTAAAGGTTCTGTGAAATTTCCATCTAACTGAGTGTTGGTGGTTACATTTCCTGTCGCAGACCACCTAAAAGTGAAGAGCTGCAAAGTGCAAAAGCAAAAAATTACACGTACTGCACAGAAGAAACAGGAGAGCGGTGAAGTTGTCAGCCATTGCTTTTTGAGACAGTTCAAGTTTGTTAAATCTGAAAAGCAAAACGCAGAGACACGTCTCAGAGGAAAAAAATTAATTCAGTAATTCACAAATTGTACCGTTCAGTTTGTATTTGACGGTAGCATCATATATGAATGCTGTACATGGTGTGATTAACAGTAAGGTGATCTCAAACTTGAACAAAGAAAGATGAAAGGAGATCAAAAAGTAAGTGAAAAAAACCCCAAACTTTTACAACATATTTCTAAATAATCACCACCATTTAGCCTTAAAGCAGATTACATTCTTGGAACTAAATACTTGGAGCTTTTATATCAACAGCTGTTGAAAATAGATGAGTATTTTGGAGCAACAGAACTTTGGACGGTTTTAGAATAAAAAAAGAAAAGTTATGGAAGAGAAAGTCAGTGTAAGAGACTAACTCCACATACCTTCTCTGGTTGGCTTCATGTGCCTTGTGCAATCCAAAAGATGATGTGAGAATAGCCTCTGTTGTAGAGAGGTGACGTCTGACTTCCTCTAGTGGGCTGAAAAGCTGCCTGTTAGTTTTCGTGTAAACAACATAAGTCATCAACACGCTGGTTGCTTCTTTTATTTGGCATTTTATTTGTGGGCATTACACATTAGCTAAATTTAAAAACACACACAAATAAGTTTATAATCTCTGACAGTGGCTGTCGTTACAAATTTCCTGTCAACTACATGACCAGCTAATAACAGATCTGCTATGGGAAGGTGACAAAGTGTGTAGGCGTCTTAAAGGTCATCACTTTGTTATAATCCAACGATTAACTGCTAAAAATCCGACATCATTATTACTAAGCTGACGACAAATTATGTTCATTACACACCTGTCTATGCTTCAAGATTTATTCCATCATTTTGTTTTACATTATTCTTTTTGTTGTATTTTGATTCTTCAGTGCAAGAAGTACATAAAACACATTCATTATAATAAGCATCTGTTGAAGGTCAAACACTAAGCTAGAACAGTAACAGACAATCTCATCCACTTTTTTTTATTCGATCAGTGTCTTTTGATCATCAATGTGAAATGAAGAACTGAGATCTAATGGTATACAGTCACATTCAATTAGAATGTGCACTCTGGTGAGACTCATTTGCCAGATTCTAACTATCTTTCGAAAATAACTTATAGACAGACAGATGTTAAACGCATTTTCACTAGGCCCAGATTTCTCTGTTAAAATATATTTTATCAGTCTGATGTAATATTTTGATCGTAAATGTTGTGCTTTCATAAACTGTAAGTAGAAAAATCATCAAAATTACCATCAAAAAGGAGGATTCTTTTCAGTTAATTCATATACGTGCTTCACTTAGTGAATTGAACTACTGAAATTAATGAGCCTATAGATATTCTAATTCATTAAAAATGACTGTACATGTGTTTGTATCTCTGTGTCCTTTTTTGGACTGTAAATGGATTTAGTCAGCATCAGCCTAAATTTGTACAACGCCCTAATCAGAATTTCAGTTGAAGGTCTGCTTCATTATTGTCTAAAGTGTGTTATACCATCCGTGTGGCCAGCAGGGGGCTCCAAGAAGACCAAATGTTTAGATGACAGCCCTTGAGGCAGGAAGTGCAATGCTCGAGCCTCCCCACTTGCAGTGAGGAGGCTCAACTCCATGAATTAAAGCATAGCGCTTTAATTCAAAAGCACCATGACCTGGCATCCATCCATCTATCCATCCATCCATCCTTCCATCCATCCACTACTAGTCCTGCTTGTCACCAGCCCACCAGCTATATCACCAGCAGATGTTTCTACTTATATCTTAAAACTTGTTTTAGCTTTGTTTACTTGAGTCAATTCCACTTACTCATTGCTCCATTATTCTTTTATCAATCATTTGCAAGACACCAAAAAATAAAATAATGCCCAAACTCTTCCCTCTGACTGACATAAACATAAAGAGCTGACACTGAACCCAGTTGCTATAGGCAGATTTTGAACCACTGCAATGCTTTATAAATGTCATGTCCTGAAGACTCCAACAGAACTACATCATCAACAGATAGTAAACTTGAAAGTCTGAGGTCTTCGAAGCAGAGGCTCTCTTCTCCGCTACTGTATATTGATAACTATCCCATGAAAACCTTAGCCAGGATGTGAGATAAGCGGCATTCCAGGAATAGTCAAGATTACTGACACACCTCAGACTTTGATTATAAAAGGAACATTTAAAACAGTTATCTCATTTACATTTTCTGTTGTGTGTCTTGCTTCTGCTGTCCTGATGACTCTACATTGTTTCTTGTCCCTGAAATAACATGATCTTTTAAATGTAGTGCTGCACTACAAGTACATTGGTAAAAAAGTTTTGCATATACATCAAAGACAAACTGGTGTACCTATTTTGTTTCCCCATACCCGGTTTCCTAGAACACTGGTTCTTCAAAAGAACAAATAAATTCATAAAAAATAAATGTGAAAACGCATTGCTTTACAACTAAACTCAAATATAGTTTTTCAGTTAAGTTATTTTCACCTGAGAAAGTCTGAAAAACAGATATTTTGTGAACCAAATGGAAATGGAAACAAGATAATTTATCTATATATTTTATATCAAAAGCCTGGAATAGACAGGGTGTAAATTTGCTTTTTACCATAACTGACCTGATTTAAATACCTGTAATTTATGTGGACTTCAAAAAAAAAAAAAGAAAAGGTCACCTTAAAAATGAGGATTTCTGTGTTTCCCATACCATCTAATTTTTTCTGATATATGCAGAAAAGTCTCAGTGATTCTTCTGCTTCCACATTCAATGGTTAACATATACATTTATTGTAGTTTTCTTATATGTTACACTGATAAATTTGAATATTGTATCATCTTGTTTTAAATACATTTTGAGTGCAAAAGACAATTTTCAAATTATTATTAACATTATTAACACATCAGTAAAGTTATATTTGACTACTGACATTGTCGTTGAATATTATCTATGTATTTCATTGTTCAATCACTTGTACATTAAAATGTCTAATGAATGAGACGGAACAAAAAGTATTCAGTAATCATAGAAAATGGAGCAGAGATTAAAATTTTTTTTTTTTTTGCGATATTTTATCTTTCCTTTGTTACATTTCATTCTGCACATTTAAGAAGCTTAGGTCTTTCGGCAGATATCAGCAGTGCAGTGCTGGTTCAAAGAGTGATTTTTGCTCGTAAGGACAGTAGAGGGAGCTGTTGTACAGCCTACAGATTAAACAGCTCAGAGGGCAAGGCGAACTCCCAATGGAGTTTCTGCTCTGATGTATTTCAAATAAAATTGATTGCTTCAGTAATAGAGATTTTAAGAACCAAGTGGAACAAAAGAGAGAGAGTTTATGTTAGGTTCAGGGGTAGCCATGTACTGGTAGAGGTTTGGTTTAGGGTAAGGATCAGAGTTAGGCTATGTAAATGAATAAAAAAAAATGAATGGAAGTCAATGCAAAGTCCATGTGAAAATGCGTGAGTGTATAGAGTTATTGTTAAGTTATTTTTGGGGGCATGTTAGTCATCTGGTTAAAAGACAAGAGACAAAACATGAAGCATTAATGTTTTCTTTGAGATATCCCAGAATTTTCTTTCACACAGTGTCGTCTCAGCAGCTCAGGGAATCTGGAAGAAATTCAGTTTTCAGCAAAACACAATGAAATGTCGTCCTATAAATGTTACAAATATGCTAGATTGAGTTAAGCCTTTTTCGTATATCTTCCTAAGAGAAAAACACATGATCACTTATAGATTGTCAAGTCAAGTTTAATTGTATTGCTCATTTCAGCAACAAGGCAGTTCAGTTTTGAGTCCGATTACACAAGCTTGATGTTCTTTGGCTGCTGTATTTCAAAAACATGTTGGTGACTTTTTCTTGTTATGAAATATTAATTCTGCTGGTTTGTAGAAAATGATGAAGTCTGGTAGTTAATTTGTGACCTTAAGCTCACCACACTTGGGATAAGTGGCAGGACAATAGTCCAAAACACCACATCTGAATGGCTCAAATAACTAAAGGTATAAAAAGTAACAGTTTGGAGTGACCTAGTTAAAGACTGTATTTACATTGAGATGCTGTAGTATGTCATTGAATAAGCAGGTCATGATCAAAAATCCCCTGACTAAAATAAAACAATTAAGCAACCAAACCTCCACAACAATGTACAGAAACATTATTTGCCAGTTATCGCCAACTCTTCATGGCAGTAGTTGTCTGGTATAATTTTAGGCTTATATGAAAATTACAGCTTTACATCTTGCTGAACACAATATAACTACAACAGATAGCCCTATGGCTCGTAACATAGCTTTAGATCAAGTCTATGTAGCTTTGAAATAATTAGTAATAAAATGAAATAATCTTTTAAAAAAATAATAATACCGTAACAGTATGTTTTTAATATCAGTTTTCCGTTATCCCAGACTTTCTGTATTACTGTAATTCACACAGCTGATCGCCCATCAAGAGCTTAACTTCTCTATAACTGAGCAACGTCGCATTTCTCCTCACTCTTCTCGCTTGGCTGACGATGCGGGGGTGTGCTGGGTTTCCCAGGGGGCGGGGCTTCGAGGCGGGTACAACGCGGTGCTTACAAGCGGCAGGGGTTGTAAGTCAACAAACCAGACTCACTTCTTCAGCCTACCTGAACGGATCTGTGTACAAATCCCGTTTCTGAAAAGACTGCTGGCCGAGTAGACGATCCGACGAGAAAGGAACACAGAGCACAACCGTTTCTGACATGCACTTTGATAAATGTGAGTATTAATCCTGTGATATTAATCCTTGTTACATCTGGTTTAGGTTAACCATCATTAGGTTTGTCGGTTTGTCGTTGATGCTTTTCTGGTTAATGTGCTTACACTTGAAAATTAGTTTCGAGACAGATGTAATGTTATTGTACAAAGTGTTTGTTTTTATATTTTCCCCCAAAATATACATCAGCCTCATCAGGCTATCAAACTATCTTTACCTTGTAATGTTGGCTGCCAAATCTAACATGACATTTACAAATGTGTCTTATTATTGTTCCTAGTCGCACTTACCTCAACATGTCTCATCTAGTATTTCACATTGAAATGTCATCCAGTGTGCCATTTCAGTGCAATGACATCACTATTTGGGTGAATCCAAGAGTCCAGACTTCATTTTGGGGAACCCCTGATGCATCTCCACCCCTGCTTGTATGTTTTCATTTCCTCTTTTGATTAATACCAAAGAGGCAAGTTTTGTGACATGACAGAGACAACCTGCTTCTTTGTTCATCAGTTTTTTTCTTTTTTTTTCTTTTGCCTGGCAATCACTTTACATGTATTTTGTTACGTGCGGCTGGCCCAAGAGCAAAAACCCACAAAATGAGGAAGCTGGTGATGCACTGCCTCTTTCTTGTCTCTGAGGATCGAGCCAAAAGAGAAAGGTCGTCGGAATCCCCAGCCCTCCCACGCTTGTGACTCATTGTCCAGGGGTTTCCACAGGGCACGATTTGAATTTAGCACAAACTGAGTGTAGCTGGAGCAGAAACTCGAGTTCAGAGTATTTAGTCTGGCACCAGCTATTAAAAACCATCCCCTTATTTCCTGTTTCTGTAACTGTGAAGCACTGAGCAACTTCTACATCTGACAAAACTCTTTTGAATGAATGCATGCTCTCTGTTTGTTGTGTGACAGCGTTGTATCATCAATGAAAAGGCCAAAGGTTGCATTTTGCTGTAAAGATCAAATGACTCAGCATTAAGTAACTTGTAGTAACACCTCCTGAACCCGAAAATGAAACCCTGCGGGATTGATCTGTTTTTACTGATGTAATTTCGGATCGAAGTGACCTTTTATCAGGTGTTTCAGGGGCACAAAATAGGACACAAGACACTGGCTCTTTTTTTTTTTTTTTTTTTTTTCTTACATCAGAATACATTTGCAAGGGGAAGTGAAATAGTTGTTTTTGAGAAGAGACAAGACAGGGCAAAGTGAAACCAAAATAATACCTCTTTGCATGCTGTTTTTCTGTTTTTGCCACAGACAATATCACTTTGGTATCACTCATGGGCTTGAAGACAATGCCTGTGCTTCGCATAAATGTAGATGCAACAGAAAACACAAGGCAAACTACATGCGTTTCTAAGTGACGCGCCTCTGACACACTAAAGGCAGGAAGATGTGGTTTGCGTAATGGAGCGGGACAGAAAGATGTCATAGAAAATGAGTGCTGGCAATCCCATGCTGAAGGTTTTCTGATGAGTCTCTCTCACTCTCTGTCTTTCTCTCCATTTTATTTTACAGCTGCCCGCAAAAGATCTTTGTTCCTAATGGAGGAGGTTTTTTCGAGTCTGAGCTTTGTACTTGGGTTCCACAGACAGGGTGGAAATAGGGCCTATGTTTTATCTTTCACGTGTAGCGGGGGAAGCTTTTGAGGAAACAAACCTGTGTGGTCGCTTGTTGTTGGCTGGAAACAGCAGATTTCTATTATGCGGTGTTGTTTTCTTTTCTGTTTTCACACCTTTCCTTTACCTGTTGAGTGGAAATGAGACTCAGAAGGGGAAATGTGCACATCAAATAAAAGAATAGATGTTTGGGTGCAGGGCAAGAGGAGAAGAAAAATAAATCCCTCCGTGGAGAAACCGAGTTCAGAATCTCAGAAAAGATCATCAAAGTGTTTAAAGTTTAAGTAGATAATATCTGCAGTGCAAGCTAAAATAAAACCAAGAAGATTCAATTAAAAATAAAACATTAAAGGGAAGCCCAACTTCAATTATTTATTTTACTTTCAATCTTTTTTTTAACAACTTTTGCTTTTTAAAATGGCAGGATGTAGTAAATCTTTCAATATTAGAAGTTCACTATTTGTCTCCATCAGAAGATGTTTTTTTGTTGTTTTTTCAAATTGAATATAGTAGATATTATTAGTAAACTGCTTACTGCATTCACTCGTGTTACTCAACAGAAAACACAAAAGTCTTATGCATGTAATCTAAATGTTTTTACATTTTATTGTCAAAACAACTGCAATACAAATCAATGGTCTCAACCTTGGAAACATTTCTATCTTACAATTTATGCGGAATCGAGATATTTGATATGTTATATGGCTGTTAAGAGGTACTTTATATGCATCTTGTCTCTAAATTGTATGATCAGGTTACTTGTTCTTTGATAAAGTATACACAAAAGGCAAGAGGATCAAGTAATTAAGTCCTGCTCACAGATGAAAGTAATAAACCCAAATTAAGAAAAAACAAGATTTTTTGTCTTCAAATCTTTCTTTTCAAAAGTGCTAGTAGGCAGACTCCTGTATTTTTTACACCTTTATATGTGGGTACAGATTTAGTGTCACTGATTATAACCTCCATGGAAAAGTAGAGATGGAACAAGTCCTATTTTAAAAACCCTGGTGTCTAGAACCTGCTTTTTCACTTTGCTACTGGAAAGTGTGTGGTGTCATCAAACAAATGTCTCCTGCACTCTCTAAAGCTGTCTGAAAAAAAGGGTTTTCAATAGTTAGTCGAATTTAAAAATGAAAAAATGTTTAAATAAAAATTACAGATAGGAAAAAAAATGTTTCCATCAAAAATGCAGTAGACCAATTAGCTGAAAAAAGTTGAAGCAAAAATCCTTTGTGTTTCATTCTAAAAATGGGCAAACAAAATAAAACTTTACAAGACATTTACAAGAAACCTGTGCAAAACATTTCAATCTAAGCAGTTGCAGCTTAAACTAATTAGCTGGATGTTTAAAAGGCAAATGTAAGTCTGAATATTAGAAACTTTCAGGCAGATGAAAATAAAGTAAAGAAGAACCCCCTTGTTAACCTGCCAAGCATCAGATGAAGCGTTTGAAGACCAAAAATTTTAGTCGAAATTATGTGAAGACGAAAAGTCTGAGTATAAAGTAGACCAGAGTTCATATTGTAGATAAAGTTGTGGAGCTGGACTTTAAAGACAAAAAAAAAGACAGAAATTAATCTAGTATTAAGGTGAGAAAACTAAAGAAACTGAAGAAACATTCAGAAACCTTTTAACATCCATCATGTTGATTAAGGGTTCTGAGAAACAAACATACTGTTTTGTTATAGGCTTTAAAATGTGGACACAGCAGCAAGTTAAACACAGTAATGAGCTTTTTACTCTAAGATTACTGAGGACTTTAGTTGTCGCTTCATTAATTTGTTCATTTATCAATTAATTAATTTATTTTTGCTTATTTCTGTCATTTTCCTAATGGTTGCAATGAATGCATAAAATAAAAAAATAGAAGGAAATAACTTGGAAGGCATTTTCTTGTTTAAAGGGCTTATAATTCAAATTACCTTTACATTGCTATATGAAAGTCACATTTTGTAAAAAAAAAAACACTTGTGAATTTTTCTATGTTTTTATGTATAAATGTTGATGTAATGTGGCAGAAGGAAGAATATGTTTATAAAAAGTACTGAATGTAGGAGCTGCACTGAGGATCTCCTACATTCCTTATCATCTTCTTTGTCCTTATCATCTTCTTTGTGCTGGAAGAAGCAGTATTTGATCAAAAATGTAATGAAATATAAACTGTGATCCTATGAAAGCAGAGGGGAATATTAAAAAGCTCAAGTATCTGGTAGTGGTATTTTATCTATCGACCCTTTACACATTGAATATTGCTTCTGTTTGAAAATAAAGAGAGGTAGTTAGCCTTCACTGACTGCAAGGTGTTTCAGTGGTTTGAAAACTAGCTACATTCATTTTTAATGGAACTTTGCATAAACAAAGTTCACTGTTTAATATTCAGATTAAAATGTTCATATTTGAATAGTGGAAGTAGCGAAAAGACTGGAAAAGTGCATACACGACACACACAACATGAAGAAGAAGTCTCAAAAGATGAAAAATCTAGAGTGGGAGCATTTTAATGATCACATGCAAAATGAATCCTATGATTCATCTTAATGGTAGATGAGTAACATTTTATTACAGAATGATTCGCAACATGATTCTGGTTTTCATAGTTCCAAACAGTTTGCCTGATGGCAGCAGTTTAAATTTTTCAGGTGAACAGTAGGGGAAGTCGTTCTGAGGCCTTTCCCTCCGGTAGTTTTGAAACATGTCCTATAGCGATGGAGGATCACATGACCCTTCTAGCCCCCCCTCACTATCCACAGCAGGGCCCTCTTTGTCAACCACACTGCAACTGCTGTGAGATGCAGTACTTCTTCTGCACACTCTCAAACACTCTTCTGTCCAATGTTGTGAGGTTGTGATGGAGGGAGTTGCAGGTTAGAGTTTAATTTCAACATCTGCTGCTGCCTCTCAGCTTGGTAGTTGTTTGTGTGACAAGAAGAAATTTGCATAGAGGGAAGAAACATTCTCCGTCTGATGAGATCATGCCAATAGAATTCTTGGTAAACACCAAACACTTTTTTTTTAGAATTAAATCTTCTCATGTTAAAAAATAGTTTGATGTTTTTTTTCCAGTGTGTCACATGCATCTTTTTTTCTGAGTTTGTCTTAATAGAAGTAAATTAGTAACTTAGTATGAAACTTCTTAAATCAGTTTTGAAAAAAAAAAAAGTAATTGTATCTGTTTTTTATTTTATTTTTATTTTTCAGCACCAAAAGAGAAGGCGTGTTGCACCCAGCCCACAGTAAAGAAACTTTTGGAGCAGAAGAGAAGACGCGAGACGTCAGCTGTGCTTCCCCCCTGCCCTGCTGCCAGTACAAGTCCAATTCCTCCAACTACTATTGCAGTAAGCCAACATACAGACTTAGTCAGCGTTTCACCTAATACTTTGTCGCTTGTGTTTGCATAGTGATCATATACTGTTTTTCTGTTGCATCTGTTAGGAGCTGACTTCACCAGAAACGTTTACATTTACAGGTAAGGGTGAAACATGTAATGCCAAAAGGGACATGTTTTATACGCTGATGTGAAATAATGTTCAAATAAACTGAAATAAAAATATCAAAACATATATTATTTCACATAATATATGTGAACATATTTTACATATATTATGTGAAGTATGTTCTGTATAGTTCTAAAGGAAAACAAAGAAATCTGTTATAGGAAAAAATATAAATGCTGCCACAAGCTGGTGCATAATTATGAAGATATTTAAAGTAATACTTAGTTAAAGCATTATTTTGATTATATATCAGCATATAGTTTTTGTATTTGTCTGCCAAGTTGGTACAAACACCTTTTTGGACAGTTAAGCCATACCTGGATGGGTTTTTTTTTTTTTTTGTAAGAAAAACTTTTGTCTTGCAGTCCTTCCTCTTAGTTGAGATATAAGGAGATTAGAGGAGACTGCTGTCACATGTAAAAATCAGTTAGCACTTGCTGCACATCCTTGCACCTCCTTAATTGTTACTGCTGTCATCTTTCCAGCTACCTTGATCATTGTGTCCCATCTTTTAATCAGTTTTAGACAATTGGCACTTTCAAAGTATAGTATTGAGACTGTTTCTTTTTAGTGCTGTTCACCAGACTGACCATTTCTTAGACAAAGATTCTTTTGATCATTTGTAAGCACTCTTCAGTTCACGTTAGTGAAAGATTTCAAAATGTCAGGAAAATCCTACTAGTGTTAAATAAAGGTTAAAATTCAGTAGAATTGATAGCAAACATAACCTCAAGAAGACAGGATGCTGAAAGCGAATCAAAAGGTGCTTTATCAAAGGTTTAGTTCAAGTGGTTTTTTTTTGTGGGGTTTTTTTTTGCCTATGACAAATTTCTTTGATGGTCAGTTTCTTTAAGGAATATATTGCAAGTTAAAGGTAAGAACAGCTTGTGGGGATTTATTTTTAACAAAATAAAACTTACAGATATTTTGCACATTTTATAGCCACTGCATTCAGAGGTGGTTCTTCTATGAATGCTGCTCTGGCTGAGCCCTTCCCTTATTTGGGAATTTTAAGAAAAAGACAGAATAAAAAGTCATAATAAGATGTTGACTGGTGTTTTCCATTCTAGGTGGAGCAATAAGCTACTCTGACATGGCAGTGAGCTATCATTCTTGGGCCCCACCCCATGAATCCAGTTACTTCAACAGTGACCCAGGACTCAGCTATGATTCATCCTACCTCCAGATGCAACCTGAATACAGCACACAGCACCAAGTCTCAATTTTTGGAGGATCAATATCTACGCCATATGTAAGAGAAATATTCTCAGCGTGGTACATCTTTGACTATTTAGCATTTCTAAGTCCATAAACCTGCTAAGAGGTCAGTAGTGGCTTACATTTGACTTTGGTTTTCAGGACTGCTCTATGGCGGTTCCAGAACCCAGTGTGGCTTCATCTTGGTCCCCTCTGGGTCTGAGTGATAATACACAGCATATTTATAGCTCTTCAATGGATTCTTTAAAGCTTGATGAAGCCAGAATGCTGCTCAGTGGGATGGACCACAGCAGAGCCACCTGTCAGGACGAAGACGGTGACACGTGAGTTATTATAATTAAACTTTATCAACTACCTAAGAAAGCCAATGTCTCTTTTTACGAGGGTGACCTGGCTAAGAGGTCAGCCCTCTTAATAAGTGCCTATTTGCATCATGCTAAGGATAGATAATAGCTGGTAAGTCAAACAGCATACAGAACTGTCAAATATAATATACCCCCAATATTGTGTTGTTGATTATAAAGAGTGAGACATTGCAATTATATAAAAACATTTTTGATACTTATAATAACTTTTGTAAGGGATTTCTGCATTTTTCTCTTCAGAATTTGGATGAGTTTTTTTTTTGTTTTTTTTCCTGAGCCTGAAATATTGATATGTCAGGGTTAGGCGGGTCAACAAACAAGAAAATAAATAAAACAGTGACAATTTCTACATCTCAATGAAATTTTCCTCAAAGCAAATGTGACACTCTCAGTGTTTTTCCTATGACATCATGCAGTTGTATATTTTTATATATATTTTTAGAGGCTGATTTTTATTGCACAAAACTTTGTGATTTTATGTCTGTGAGAAGCTGTGGCTTCATAAATAAACTTTGCTTACTAACTTACTATATGTGAAATTATAAAGAGATTAGAAAGAGTTAAAAAATCCAGAGACAACACAGTGGTGGTGTTAATCAAATGTTTTATTTGTCATGCTATTCTTTATATACCTAATTGATATCTCTATGGTTATTTTGATATACTTTAAACAAAAAATGTGCACCTACCTAAAGTCTTGTTTGTCTTGAAAATGAAAGGTTGTTTAAAGAAAGGGGAGGCTCAGAGATTGGAGCTAAAACAGACCTTCAGACCAAAAAAATTGGGAAACACAGAGTTGTATAAGTACAATACACAACGTGAGTTTGACTGAAGAGTAAGATTCGTCAATCATGACTGAACTTTTGATTTGGTGATGATTGTAAACAAATTACTTACTACCATCGACTTTTGGTTTTAGTAGTGAGCTGAAAGTGAAAACCAAATTTGGAACATGGTAATTTTTTGAATGATTAAAAAGAAAGTCTGAGTCATTGTTTTATACTAGAGTCAGATGAAATGAAAAAAACATCTTCAGCAGAGAAAAGCAATAACACGGAATAGCTGTGGGGATGACCACAGTCACACAATTCCATTTACAAGTAACTCATCATTTGTTTTTCTTGAACAGTATCCTGCACATCTACACAGCCAAAGGACTCCGGGAGTACGCCATTGCTGCTGCAGAGAGGCTGAGGGAAGTGGGGAGGCTTGATGCCAAGGAACACAAGGGAAAGGTATGAAATAAAATATGAATGTAAATGCGCTGAGCAAAACAAATGATTTCTCTTGGATTTGTTTAAAAAATATACTTGAATGCATGCTAAATGTATTTTTGCAGACTGCCTTACTGGTGGCAGTGACAGCCAACCAGCCAGAGATTGTACAGGATCTTCTGTTGTTAGGAGCAGACATAAATGCCTGCGACTTTAAAGGTCAAACTGCTCTTCATTTGGCTGCTCACTACGGATTCCCAGCAGTTCTCCAGGTAAAGAAACAACAACACTGGCTTAGTTTTTTCCATCATTCCCAAAAAAAGCTACAAAAGAGATTTTTTTTTTTATTTTAACAATCCTCACCAGTGATTTCTATTTTTCTGCAGGCAATTCTGTCAGGTAGACCAAATGTCAACCTGGAAGCTCGCAACTTTGAAGGTAATTTAATGCCTTACATTTTTTTTATGGGAATAGGCAAATATCGTTGTTTTATTACCCATAATCAATGACGTGATGTGTTTAGCTTGTATTTTGAAAGCCATATGTCATTTTATTTTTTTGCGTTAGGTATGACGCCTCTACACTGTGCAGCCATTTCTCACAGTGTCACCATGAAAGCTTCTTCAGCCGCACCGGCAGATGTTAGTCTTCAGGCCAAAGCTGAGGAGAAGCTCTCATGTGTACGGATGCTTTTCCATGCAGGGGCCTCCCTTCTCAGCCAGGTACTTTAGCTCAACAGAGCCACAGTTTATTACAGTACTTATGTCAAACCATGAAATTTGAGTGAGAATGTACAAGGGGAAGTGCCAAGTTTCATTTAACCAACATGATGACATAATTTGGGCACCCTCCCTCTGTACTCTCTCTTTTGTTTTGTCTCTCTACTTTGACTTTCAAATGCCATCGTTGAAGTGGTGGTTTCATAATCCTTTCCCTCACTTCCCGTTATCAAATTCCAGGAAATCAAAAGTAACAAGACAGTGCTTCACTTGGCTGTGAAGGAGGGGAACATTAAGCTGGTGGATTACCTGCTGGGGAGTCGCCTCCAAAACATGAAAGACTTTGTTAATATGAAAGTGAGTCCCACACTGACCTGAAAGTCAGAACTGTATTCTCGGTTTGATTTAGCACACGAGTTCACTGTATGTTGTACATGAAAATTGCGCTGACTGAACTTTTCAAGTCATAACATCTTAACACGTTTGCGACAGGCCCATGGTCATACAGCTTTACACATGGCGGCTGGTCTTCATGGCAACCCGAACCAGGAGAAGATCCTGCAGCTGCTGCTGGACCGAGGAGCCGATCCCAGCATCCGCAACCTGGAGAACGACCAGCCAGCTCACCTGCTGCAGAGTGGCCCGCAAGGAGAACGGGTAAGCTGCCAATCATTTATCACTGTTAGCACCAGTAAATGTCTTACCTACAGTTGATAACTGTCTTGGTGTCTTTATTTGGTATAAATCCAAATTAGTGTATTGTGGAGGCTGAATTCTTGTGAAAAAAAATTGAACGAGGTTTAAGTTAACATTACTTTTATTAACTTTTTACACTGTTTGACTTTTCAGCTACTGCTTGTATTCAAAGTAATAAAAGGTTAAAGGCTGATAAAATACTTCATTCACATTAGATGTTGAGACATTTTTAAGACCGGAGCTGCTTTATGATGGCAGAAGTTTACTTTGGTCTTGGACATTAACTTAAACCTCTGAATTTATGCTAAACCAATATTCCAATAGAGTTATAAACTGAAGAGTTAAAGAAGAGCCTCATGTAGAACGATCCTTTTAAACACTGCTGCTTTTTGTTCTAAGGTAAACTAATCTCACCGAGTTATCCTTTCTGTTTCACAGCTCAAATTCATGTTGAAAAGACGAAGCAGTTCTCGCTCTGGCAGGACCAGGAGCAACTTAGACCACTTGTAATCCCGATTTGCTGGGATGAAACGTCTACAAGGTGACTCCTCTGTTTAGAAGGGGAGAAGCTTTTCAGTTTAATTTGGGAGTCTTTGACCTAAATGTCGATTAAAAAAAGTTTGATTACTTTAGATTTTTTCAGATAAATTATGCCTGTGACTTACTGCCCATAAAGTAGAATATTTTTTAAAATATTGGATTTCATTATTTCATTATTTCATTATAGACATAAGGCAAAATCTTTTACAAATTCCCTAAATCTAAAAAACGAGAAATTTGGGTTATTACCAAGATGATGAGACACAAACTCAACATTAGATAACAAAAACATAAGGTAATGGATTATGTACTTTGCTTCTCTGAAGCTTGTAGTACTGATTTCTTTGATAGGTTTATCTCCCAATTCAAAGTTGATTTCTGTGAAATCGTGAGTAAAAGCTCTGGGACCATGTCCCTGAAACCTCTCTGACTGCTCTGGTTAAAACCCTTCACTGATACGATATCATAATGATACTCGGAGCAGCGGTTTTGAGATCGATCAGCATGTGTCTTCTTCTGTTAAGAACGATTGATTTTCAAACAAAAACCTATTCACTGGTTTGTTTTCTGTATGGATCATACATGTGTTGTGTGTGACACTGGATGCAATTTCTTTTCATTATGGAAAAAGAAACTTTACTGTGTAAAACTTAAGAAAATATGACAAAGAATGTTTTTTTTTTTCTCAAGCAGACATCAGACGAGTCAGCGCGATGACAAACTGTCTGATTCACTGTACATTTTACTTATGAGTCACAAGTAAAAGTACAATAACACTGTTTCCATAAGATTGTTTTTATGGTTGAGGGCAGGCTTTGAACAGTCCCATTTACATTTAGCGCGACAGAGATGAGCAGGGTGGAAAATACACCACCCCACTATAAGAGCTGTGTCAGGCAGTAATTTACACTTGTAGTGAAAGAGTATTTGTTTTTCACGATCTCTTTTTACACACCTACCTGTACTGATATGATGATGAGGATGAAACCTTGTAACATGTGAGATGACAATCATTAAGTCTGTCACTCGTGTGTCATCTTTGACATTTCTTTATAGCTCAAAGAAAACGATTAATCTTGCTGCATGATTAACCCCATTTCAAGCAGCTCCTGACTAAGATTACTGTAAAACTACTTCAGTGACATATGAGGTAATATGAGCTTCAACAATAGACAAAATTCATTTAAAATCTGCCTTATTAAGTCTGAAGAAAAATCCAGTTCATTTGAATTTTCTATTGCCTTAATCTGACTTTTTTTTTAAAGCTGTTTTAACATCTAAGGCATTACAGAATGATTATGATTGTTATGCTTTGTGTTTCTATTTATTGTATTGTTAAGCTATTTTCTCACATGAAATGATCGTGGAAGACAGAACAACAAACACGTCAGAAAATCTTTTGTTGCTTTTGACCAACACGTGCAGTAAGTACAGTGATGCACACTGGACAAATGTATGATTTGTAATCATGCTGCCAATTTTATTGCTCAACAAAATAAAATATATTTAAGACAAATCACATTTGCTTCATGTGTTCTGTTAACTCTTGTGACTCTTGTGGATGGGATCATTTTTATAAGAAGAATTTTACCTAAAGTAATCATAAGTATAGGGATCAGATTAAGATGCATTGGCTGTTGAAGATCTTCTATATTTTTGCCAAAAAGACATTGCAAGAAAACAATGCGTTTGTCAGCAGGGGTCGTGTGTCGGCCCTTCTTCCTTTGTAGGCCTGTGCTACATTTTCTATACAGCTGGAGGAGGAACTGCAACAGAGAAAGAAATATGAGACAGCATGACAGTGAAAGAGGTCTTACTGTTGCATTTAAGCTCAAAGTGGCAGTTAGCAGTCCAGCTCAGACAAAGTAACTCACCTTCTGTTTTTGGTATCTGGGTACCAGATGTGCTGGAGCTGTTTTAAGAAACAAATAGGAAAATAAGCTCTTAATTATACATTGTATGTATTTTATTTCATTTAACCCTTTCACGCATAGAGGTCATTACAATGGATAGAGGTTTAAAAAGAAGAAAGAAACACATTTGGGTGTGGGGATGGTTGGACTCTATAAGCTGCCACCTATTGGTCAATTAGTTCAACTTCAATCTGACTGGGCTGGCAGTCAGACAGAAATTCCAAGTGACTAGCAAATACTTTGCTACACCAAAGTATGACACCTTTACTTTGCAATACTTTATCAATATGAAAAGTATTGATAACAACTATTAATTAGTGGGGGTATAAACAATTTGTTAAATGTGTTAACTTTCAATTTTATGTTGGTAGGAAATTTCACCTAATAATTTTCCCATAAAAGAAGACATCATGGCTCACTGCCTCTTTGTACTTTGTATTGTACTTGAAAATGTTTGCACAGTAAGAGCATATTCTGTGTATTAGATCCTGCATTTTCAATATCTTTTGAAGATGAATTTAATGTTGCAACCCTTCATGTGCAATATCTGAGTGTGTGCACATATTGACTCACACACGTGTGGGTAGAAATGTGGGCGCTTGCCTGTACGGTTACTTCTTAGTATGTATAGTCATATGTTTGTTGCTTTTCCGTTTGTTGCTTCAACATTAACCTACCAAGGACTATCGATCTAAATTAGCTTTACGTACAATCTGGCATGTCTATATTGAAAAGCAATATTTCAAATAATAAATCAGCAATGTTTTTTTTTTCTTGTTTTTTTTTTTTTGTTTGTTTTTTAGTCCAGAGAACAACGTTTTTGTTGTTCTTTGAGAAATATTAGTCATGGTCTGAAGTTGTGTTTCTTTTCATCACGCAGACCAGTATCAAAAAATGGTAAAATGTGATATTTTGGTATATTAGTTGAATATTAATAGTTTTACTTTCCTCCTACAGACCTAAAACATGACTGCTATTGTTTTCTCGAATTTTTCTTTAGACATGAATGTGTGCATGGTTGTTTGTCTTGTGTGTCTCTTTGCTGTCCCCTGATGGACTGGTACCCTCCCTCCCACCCAATGGCTGCTGGAGATAGGTTAGAGACAAGTTGGGGCTTGTGAAAACAGATATATTCAATGAATAGATGAATGGATGTATAGTTTTCATTCGGTGTATAGTATTCATAATTTTACATTTTTAAAGTCTACAAACACATTGTTCCTGTCAGTTACTAGAAAGGTCTGAACAACACGTTTTAGGAAATGAGCTGCATATTTTATGTGCAGGACTTAAGTTGACTGAAATCACAGAGAAATAAAAAGTTCAGTGAGGTTATCATAATTCATGCATGAAAGGGTTAAATTACTAACTGTAAAACATACTTGTACACTGTGAAAACTGTGGCAACAACCTTGTCTTGAATTTGTCAAAGAGTGCATATTTTGAGAATTACCAGATCTAAAACTAGTTGGAGCCACAGGGTTCTGATTTGTGGTGCTTAAAAGTTTGCAAACGCTTTAGAGATTTTATTTTTAAATTATTTGATTTGAAGAGTTAGGTTTCACCTAGTTACTAGAAACAGACTCTGTCTCAATAAAATTAATTGATTTAAAAAAAAGAACATTTGCACTTTCGCCTTGTAAGAATTATGAGTACCGATCTGTGTGACACAACTTTAAGAGCTTTTCCTTTTTGCATTAAAAGGAAAACATAGCTTTCTTGTTATTATTTGGAAAAAAAACTAAATGTAAATGTTTTCATTAACCATGATCAGAAGAATGTTATTGTATAAACACCAAAGAAAAAATACCAAGATGTTGTTGAGTTTCCTACGGAATTAAAGGGTTGCCAACCAGAAAAAATAGAGCTAAATTATGTTATAACATTAAAATTATATTTTTCTAACAATAAACTCTTATGGTATCACATTACAACAATATACATATTTATTGTGTTTTAACTAAAAAGAGTTCACATTCTTACAATATAAATATTAAATTGTTTTAACATGATTATTGTACAGACATGGACATGAAATTGTTTGAACAGTAAAGTTTTACATTACAACTTTACATCTGTTAGAACTTCGTAGACCTTATAACATAATGAAACAGATGACAGTGCAGATAAACAACTCAGCGAATAATCTCGCCAATTGAATCTGAAGAAGCTTTTATGCTTGGATTGAGCTATGGCGAGGTGTTGCTGTTGTTTAGCAGCTTTGGATAATGTTGGGATAATCATGCATACTTATGGTGCTGTAGAGGGAGAACAAGACGTCTGATCAAACTGAGATGGCAGTGATCAAACTACATCGGCTGAACTGCATTCAGGCTGCTTGTATATTGCGACGCAGAGAACTGTGAGACATACAGACTCATACAAAGTTGAGCAAAGATGAATTTGGTCAAAAATAACTACAAATTGATGTGGGTTTTTTTGACTCTCAAACAAAGTCTTTTGAACATGTGGATGTAACAATTCATGGTGTATCTGAATGTGAAATATTTTACTTTCTGTCAAGAATGCCTATTGTTCTAACCAAATATTTACACAATAAATGGTCACGTTCAACACAAGATACTATTTATTTTATTAAAACATAAAATGATTGTTGTTATAACACGATATATATGTTCCAAAGTGAGAAGTATATTGCTAGAACTAAAACGTTTTCACGTTATAACTTGACATAGCTCTAATTTTCTTGTACCCGGGTGGCAGCTTTAATCTTCAGGATCCATTTCTCCG
Source organism: Girardinus metallicus (assembly GCA_903067095.1). Taxonomy (NCBI): domain Eukaryota; kingdom Metazoa; phylum Chordata; class Actinopteri; order Cyprinodontiformes; family Poeciliidae; genus Girardinus; species Girardinus metallicus. Next base: position 36,418 of record CAEGAE010043311.1, read on the forward strand.
GTTTTTGTTTCTTTACAACATTTCTGTCAGTCTGATGTCAGAAACCTGACTTTCCTAAACATTACCTCATTTCTATTTTTTGCACCTCACAAACTCAAGTCTGGTTCTTCTTCCTTAGGAGTTTACCGGTTTAATTCAGGACTTATTGTTTATTGAGGGAAACAGTCCCAGTGAAGTGAAACATGCCTAAGTAAGTGACTTTTTCAACCATTTTTCATAGCTGGAATTTTTGTGCTGAAATGCAATATTAGTTTCTTCATGAAAAGTCACTTCTCATTTCATCAAACTACATCATGTTTAGTTATAAAGTTACGGTATCTTACAGTCCTTGGTGACATTTCTCATAGCGATGTTTGTTGGTTGGTAAGTTCTAGGAAAGGTAACTATAGTCCTACTGTGAAGTCCTGAAGCTGTCATCCAAAGGAATTAATTTGACCTTCAGCTTAATTACCACAGGGTATTAATACAAGCAGTTTCTGTAAAACAAAACAAAAGCAAAAGAAAAAAAATAAAAGGTAACAATGTAATATAATATTGTTACTTTCTTAAAATAGTGGCTTAAGTGATTTTTTTAATCTAAATCGTTTTTTGGCAAAAAGAGGTAGTGATTTTTTTTCTATTATTTTTTTAATAAAAAACAGCAGTATTTCATTTATATATAAGGGCTTCAAGCTGTTTTTATTATATTTCTGTAAATGTGATTATACTGTATCTTAGGCTTATAAAAACAGAAACCTTAAGAGTTTTCAAACTTTTAAGCACCATGACCGTAGACCAAAATGCCAAGTCCTTGTCCTCCTGAAACAGCAGCTCTTGTCTTTATTCCTGTCTTGCCATTCAAGCAACATGCGATTAGCTGAGAGTAGATTTCCCACATTCACTACCAACACACAAGGAGTGTCTGCCTGAATGCATACATTTAAACAAATGTCTTTCAGGCCAAGCGCTGAAATGGAAGGGTCAAGAAAGCATTAAAAATTTGTTTTTTCCTCTAATGGTTGTTTATGAACTCACTGATGTGATGGAAGTGAATTTTTAGTCAAACAAGGAGAAAGCACTTGTATTCAAGTGGCATCCAGGAAGGGAGAGGGTAAAATTGAAAAAATATATTTTTAAGTTGTTTCAAGAACAGATTTTTTTTTCACCGCATAGATTCTGTAGACAATTCAACATCATTCATACGACATGCACGGGCAGATCATTCGCTAAATCTAACTTAATTCTTACTTGGATGAGGATTTAAAGCATTTTGTGAATTTTTTGCCTGTTTGAGGAATGATAGATAAGTTACAGAAGTTTAATCCTTTATATATTTACTAAAGTGTCAGTATTATTGGCATATTTGGAAAAAAAAATAAAAAATCTAAACTTACTCAGGGCTATTAAAATGCCAGAGACAAACATAACGACAGCAAGGATGACCCCTGTAGTCCTCAGTGTCTCATAATCTGCAGGGGGATAAAATGACAAGTGACTTAAACAAGTAAAGCTATTAATGTTAAAAATTTGATGTAAAGGATTGGATGAAGATCATCTACCAAAAACATTTAGGTCCAATATACCACATGGATCATCTTCGATCTAAACTGTTCCATTGTAGCTCTGGATGTAGGTTTATGATGATTGTGTTGCTAGAAGGTGAATCTTTACCCAATTCCCAAATCATTTTTAGAAGCTAAACTGTTTTCTTGAAGAACTGCTTTTAACACAGAAGCCAAAAAAATCTGTTTTGTTGTCATTTGAGCACATTGTGTCCTTGTAGATCTTTCCTGCTCTGTATTATGGTCTTTTTGTCTGTTGCTTTTACCCAGATGACCATATCTTAGTAGGTTTGTGTATCATTTACATTGAGATTGTATAAAAGCTGGGCTATTTTTTCAAACTGCTGTATGTCTTCCCACCTGGTGTGTTTCTGGGTCTTCATGGTGCTTTTTGTTCACTGATGTTCTATGACAAACCTCCAGTCTTGCTTAGGAGCGTGACACTTCAATTATACCTTCCCTTCTTTTGGTCTATTATGTAAAATACATGAAGTTTGTGGCTATGATGTGACAAAATGTAAAAAAGAGTGGTGTGCATATTTTTGCAAGAAGCTGCAATTGGATGAAATCTTACCATAGTGAAAGTCACTTTGGTCTGGAAACACTGATTCTGTAAAAGAAAGACTCTCGTCATTTACAGATCCACAACTGCTAATTTCAGCAGAGCAGTTTAAGGTTGTGTTGAAATTGAGCGGGGTCTTCTGTTCCTATGTCTGCAGACTTGGCTTCAACACACTTTGGGAGTTTTTTTTCTTGCCCTACACAGAACGGCACTCAATGCAGCATCTTCGCTCAGCAGAAAAAAAAAAAAAGGGTTACATGCCAGCAGCAGCAGAGACAAGAAGAAGGGAAAGGAGGGGGTAAGAGCTTCAACAGAAACAAGCAGTTATGTAATTTTCAACAAGATCTATAATTACTAATTATTTATTTTTCTGCCAGAATTGATAAACACAAAAGTGTTAGAGGCTGAAGATGCTGCCAGTAGTATGTATTTATTGAGCTCTCAGTCCAAAGTGGTTGAATTAGCATTTTATATGTAACCCCACAGTTTTTGCACAGCTGTGAAACTATTCTGATTTTGCAGAAGTGCTAAAAACTGACCTTCTCAGTTTGGTAGTTTACTCAGGAACTTCCCTCACTGTGACACTGATCCATGCATCATTACTTTAAAAAGCTTCCAGTACTTTAGTAATAATCAAACATAAAGACAGGGATCAAACAAACTGAAATTACATTTTTTTTGTCTTCTCCTTAGATCCAAAATAACTTTATGAGTAATAAATGGTACAGATGGAAGTAAAGAGAACAAACCCGCAGTGGACATGGCTGCGACGCAAAGATGCTGAAGAGCTCTGTCTCCTTCTGGAAATTTAGCAAGTTGCTGGGTTGCAGTTACAGCCTGGATAGGGATGGAGAAACTGGGCAGTGCAGCAGGCAGAACATCTTACTGTGACTGCATTGTACAAGCTCAGCAGGCGTCCCTCTGGTGGTAATGATGAAAAACTGCATCCATTCTTCGCATCTACTGGTGCAATCGAGGGGCATTCCCAATAGTGATGAAGCACACGGGCTGCAGATTAAAGGAGACGGTGGCCCAGCCCGAAAAACAAAATGGATATAACAAAGAGACAACATCTAACTACTACAGTGGACTGTAGGGTCTTACTTTGTGAGCATTTTTAATTCATGGAAAAAATAGACTAAATGACATATTTTGTTTTGAGAAAATCTGAATAGTTTTATCTATTTTCCGGCTATTAATGTCCAGAGAGATGAGTTTGCATGCAGTGAATGCAGTCCTTCCCATGTTCTCTGTTGCAGTGCCCAGGGAATACACCCTTATGCAGTGTTTCCTCTTACAGAAGCTACCAGCACACTAGACTGTAAAGCTGCCATTTAGCAGCTTGAAAACCAAAGAATGGTGCAATGTAGTTCTTGAAGAAAATCTTCCTGAATGCTGCATAATGCAGTGAGTCCTCCCACACTGCTGGTAGTTACAACTGCATGTGTAACTGAACGGTGTGCAGAGTCAGCAGAAACATGAGCGCAGCATACCAGATGGCCACGCTCACAGTTCTACAACCACACTGGTAAAAGGCAAAATATTTAGGATGAAATAAATCAAAGCAAACTTTTTTTTCAAACATTTGCTTTATTATCTAGCATCTGTTTGAAAATTAGAAAGATAAAAATTAAAGTCACTACTCCTACTGTATAAAGATAAAACATCATCTAGTGACAGTTATCGATGATAAAAACATAAAAAAGGAGGGTAAAGGAAAGAAGCAACTGGATTATGTCATTTAAAAAGGCTCAACGCTGTCCTCTTCAAAGGATCGTTCTCTGCCGTCATCGCGGTATTTGCTGCCACCTAGTGGCGCCATCAGGCAAACTGCAGACGCAAAGTCATCAACTGAGTTTGATTTCTCATTTAAGTCATCTGACTCATTCAGGTTTTAGAGACATTTACCAGTTTTTCTGTAGTCTCAGTTAAGCTGAAAGAAAAAAAAAAACAAATATGTTTTTAGTCATAAATTACAGCAGAATAGTTTAGTATTATATGTAATGTTACATGAATGTCAGGTCACAACAGAAACCATTGAAGAAAATGTAAAATATACCTTTCTGGACAGCTGATTCAACTTCAGGATTCCTGGGCCTAAGGGAAATACAGATGGGTATTTATGTAAAAATAATATTTGTACATTTGTACTTTTCTAATATAAAAAAACAAAAGCATATCTTTGTCTTATTTTGTGTAATTCACCTTGGCTTGTCACTCTTTGAACAGGTACACTTTCGAGCTGTTAAAAAAAAAACGTGAGAAGAATATTCAATATTTAATATAGCATAACATTTAAATTTACAGTGCTGTTATGAAACTTTGACATTGCACCACCGTTTATTAAAAGAACAGGATAAAATTACGAATAAAACAACCAGGACGTTCTGGGCAGCAAGTCTGGGATGCATCCCAGCTTTATGCTTTCTCACTGTATTTTTTTTTTTTATTATTATCATTTTAGAATACCCTCTGACCTCTACTACTGGAAACACTGTCTAAAAAGCTCTTTAAATAAACTATACCAATTATGATATGAGGAGTTTCCAAAAATACAAACTTATACCAGATATAATTTTAATCATAAAATCTTCCTGAATGCTTAATCATTCGTGGTTTAGAAAACAACAATAAATTCAAAAAGAATAGCTTTAATTTAATGGGAGCTATCCCGTCATGTGATCCAGCAAATGGAAAAAAAAAAATGTTTCCTTTGAAAACGGGATGATTTCTGCACCCCTAAGTCCACAGTTATCAGCTTTTGGTAGTCAAAGGAAACACTAGCACTGATGCCAAAATCAAAACTCAAAAAGTAAATCTAAAATACAACTTAAACAATAGGAAGTTATTAATGGGAAAATCATGAATTATAAAGGACCAAGAGGGGGCAAGTCCAGGGCACCATTGATGCAAGAACCACCACTGCTGCAAGCAAACAGGAAATGAAGAGGGAAAATTTTGATTCAAAAATTATTCAAACTGCCATCTTTTTTGTTCAATTTAAATATTTAGATAGTAAATATTCCTTAATGGGTGTATCTTTTAATTCTGTTTATGCTTCCCTTCCTTTTCTTGCCCCTGGCCCATGTAATCCGATGACACACTGTCTAAAAAGCTCTTTAAATTAAAATGAGATCAAACAGACTTTCTTCAATCTAACAGGAAATAATATAGAAAATAAATCAAGCTTAAGCAACCTGACAGATGAATCTTAAACAGCTATTTTGAGTCAGGAATAAGATTAAAGTAGCATCCGTTTACTGATAAAAAGGCATAAACATTGCATTATTTCTTCCATTGAGCTGTTACACATATGTAAATCTTATTACATCTTATAATACTACCAAAAAAGAAATTAACATAAAGATGTATTGGTTTTGATTAACATTTAAAGACAGATTAAATTAGTATTGGATTAGATTAGTATTTGATGTTTCCTAGGCATCTGTAGGTAAATACTGAAATTTTGTTCTACCTTCCGAAAGTTTTCATAAGAAATGTTTGAAACTCATGTTAGTCCCTGTAAACACAGAGGACGTGCTGCAGAGAGGTTGAGTCTCACTAAATTATTTATTGCTTAGTTATGGTTTCACATCTTTAACTGGCAGAAGCAGCAGGATGAGCTGGCAGGTTGGAGCAGGAATTTTGAGACGTCGCCATGAGTAAAAGAGAAGGACGAGCTATGATGGCCGAAATGCTGCGACCGGCTGAAACTTTCCAACACGCACTTTCCAAGAAGTGTGCGTGAATCTCTGAGCCCAGAAAAAGAGCCTGCATGCTGTGTAGCATAATTTCAGCTTGATGTTTTACATCTGTTGCAAACTTGTATACTTACTGACGATGAGGAAAATGCCCAGCAGGAACAGAGCGATAGCAAAAACCAGGCCGCCGATTCTCAGAGATTCATAATCTGAAATTAAAAAAACAATTGCTGGGGAGATGCTTGCAAATCTGAAAGGAGACATGCACAAGTTGTTCTCCTAAGGACATAAAAAATAGATATCTTGAGGCATTTTCTGAGGCTTCCAAATGAAATTTTAATTGAAAAGCACTGCAGAGGTAATTTGCTATCTCATAATGGTTTTGTTGGGATGCCAAAAAAACCTTACAAGCTGCAGACAGCAGATCTGTAAACAAATTTCAAGGCTGGTGTCAAGTCTTGACTTTAAAAACAGTTGCAATCTCGTTTAGTTTGTTTTGCAACAGTTCTCTGGAAGAACAGCAGGAAAACTTTCCCATACATGCACAGCAACGGATAGTGAAAATACTGCAAAATGAGGGAAAACGCAAAAGAAAGTTGTAAATATTTATCTTGGGACACTTCTGTCTTACAGCTGGGATGACAAACTGTCATGGGATTTGAAGCTCTTAGATCAAGGAGAAGGGGGACAAGGATAAGAATGTTCTCAGATGCTTAGCTGCAACTAAGAAACACTTTGCATATTTGCAACAACTCCATTGCGTAACAAAGAATAACAACGAAGTAGAAGATTAGCTCCACAATGTGACATGCTAAAACTACTCCAAGACTTCATGTTCCTCTAAGTAACAAGTACCTAAGTGAGAACATGAATACATTTCATACATACATTTTGTGAGGTGGCCTTCAAGACTACAAAAATATTTAAAAAAGGCGTGTAGATTTACCTTTAGAACTTGGTTCATGCATTTAGTCATTCTCCACCACATAACTCTTAAAATTTGCAATCAGTTCACATTTAATCCCACCAAGAAATGTATGATGGCTGGCCGAAAAAAATCAAAGTGTTACGGCTGATGACTGGACTGAAGTTCCTTCAAGCGTATCAGGAGTTAACAGAAATCTTTACCTGCATTCACTAACATGTCTGGAGCTCGTCAGATACAGAGAGCAAAGGTTTACATAGTTTTAAAGACCACTGTGTTCAATAAAAACAAATCAACAGAATTATTTTATCTGGTCTTCCATGTCTAGCTTTTGGAAAATTCAACAATATGAACTGAATTATGCAGGGGTTTAAAATCTTAGTTTAGGTCAAACTTTTTAGGCATTATTCTGCAGTTTATTCAACATCTGTTATTTATTGACATTATCAGCTAGCAATTTTTTTTCTTGTAAAACCACACATTTTTCCATTTGTAGATGAATCTTGTGTTATTCATTTCCAATATTCTTTCCAGTAGAGTCTAAACCCAGACTGATAAATGTTCTTATTGAAAAAACCAAAATGCAAACAACTTTTAGGCACTGTAGCTCATGCAACTTACAGATTTTTTTTATTTTTTAATCTAACCTCAAACATAAACAGAACGTAAAATGTTGGTCCATCAGTTTGGGCAAAACACAAAAAATTAAAACAGCTGAGATTTTCTTGTGCAGTATATACTGTGGCTGTTTTAATATTAAAATTAGCAGACAGGATGTCAAGTGCTTCTTTTGGCTCTGCTGCTTGTGCCAAAAGGTGAAAGTTTTCCATCACCTCTGAAAAAAGCGAGACCACAGTGTTCACTCATCTCGACTTCCCAGATGTTTCCTGAGCAGAGGGGTCGACTGTAAAAAAAAAAAAGGAGAACCTTTGCGTGCTCAGCACTCACCATAATGAAAAGCGCTGTCGAAGTCTGGAAGGAAAAAAGACCAGAAGACAGAGAGGTAATGAATGAGAGGCAGATGTAACCAGTGACACACCTCAGACTCTTCTCATGAGACGACAGATTTGCAGTTGTTTCAATCCTTCAGTTGCTCACACTCCTGATTTAAATGGCAGCAACTTAATAATTTTACTATTTTATGCTTTTTCTTAAACTGTCCTCACCTTTCTCATCGTCTGCTGCTGAGACTGTAAAAGAGAAAAGAACATTTCAGGTGGTTGTTTAAGTACCTGTCAGCAAACTGCAAAAGTGACAATAGCTGAGTAAGCTTCACAAGGTACACCCCATCAAATTAATAGTTGCTTTCTTTAACAAAATTCAATTGTTTTACTAGGGATTTATGAGACAGATCAATGCAAAGTAGAGCATAATTCTGAACAATACAACATTTTGTTGTGCAGTTCTGTTCACTCTGATACCCCTAAACATGTTCAATGGCAACAAACATTCTCCAAAGGCAATCTAATTAGTAACAATATCCAATTACATCATAATGAACCAATCAATAGGACAAAGGTTACTCTGGAGGAGATGCAGAAATCCACAATTCAGAGAAGTTCTGTGGATATGATAACAGTTAGTCGTCCACCTCACAAACGTGGACTTTATGGAAGAGGGCTGGACAGTATCAGGAAAATATACAACTGCAATTTGATTCCTGAAGGTTCAGCCAACAGGAAAGCAATTGTTCAAAGAAAGCCATCAGATGCCTCAAATCAAGTGTGGGAGAAAGCAAACATGTGAAAGAAGGTGTTGCGATCAAATGAGACCAATAATTTTGAGTCAATGCAAACATTATGTAAGGCTGAAAACTCAAACACAAAGTATAATGCTGAAGACTCCGCTCCCGACCACTAAACATGGTGCTGGCAGCATTATGCTACACCTGCTTTACTTCGGGAAGGCAAAGGAAGCTGGTAAACAAAGAAAGGAAGATGAGCTAAATAAACAGTAAGACTTGAACAAATTTTGAGAACGTAATGGTTTAGCTGAAGTGTATTTATGTGCCAAAAATGCCTGGTCAAAGTTGAGACCTAAATGCCACACTTTTCAGATTTTTATGTTAAAATATAATCATGTGTTATTTTTGTTCCACTTAACAATTAAGCACTCCTTTGACAGTTGGTGCACAACATAAGATTCCAGTGAATCTTATGTTTACTGTAGTTGTAGCCTGATAAAAAATGTGAAAGGAGTATGGAAAATGCTACTCAGCACTGCACGTGTTTACTTTTTGACTTTACTGATCGAAGTTATTACAAAACAATCAACTCTTTAAACAGTAATCCATTAAAAAGGGGATCAGCATGTAGCAACATTTGTAAAGTTCTAATAACATTGGTTTACCTCAAATATATTTTTGTTTTATTGCCCTGTTGTTTGTACTAGTACGAGTTTCTCTTGCATAGCCTCCTCATGAAAAACAAGACTTGCCTGGAGCCCAAACTATGAAATGTTGACAAAAAGCAAACTCAACTTGTTAAATCCCAGTTCCTACCTTAAGTTTAGTGGCTTAAACGGAAACATGAAGGGTTACTTAGAAACCAACTTAGGTTTATGTCAGACACAAAGCAGACGTTGTGTGAACGCTAACATTTAGACAAGAGCCAGATGGAAGAAGGGCTGGACAGAAGTCAGATGTTTAGACCATCTGACATTTTACATCGTCACTTATTGCAAAGTTGTTATAACTAATATTGTTAGACGTTGTAAATCATATTAATGCTAAGGCCTATGGTACAATTGAGATTGGATATAGTATACTACAAAGCTTATCAACAATTAATTTATCCGCTCCAAAATAAATTTTTACATTAGAGTAGATTGCACTGACTTACATGCATTTTATAAAAAAGAAACAAAACACTGCAATCTGTTTACTGAAGAGGAAGTTGTCCTGAAATTACCTCTGACCTCATTCTTAGACAAAATAAATCTAAACTGTTGGTATTTTTCTCTGAGGTGAAAAACATGTTTTGCTTCTCGACAAGCTTTAAAAAGTGACCTGCAGTCAGACACGAGACTGAGTCAAAAAAAAAAGAAAAAAAGAAGAAAAAGCCCAACAACAACAAAAAAAAAATCAGTGTAGGCAAATCTACTTAGCACCAGACCCTGCTGATGGTATGTGGAGCGCCTAGGGAAACAAGTCAGAGACCAAGATTTGTATTTGTAACAATGGAAAACCAGGCAGCACTGGATGATTGATTATTCAAACTGCAGAAACAAAACCTTTTCTGGGCAAAAACCACAGGCATAAGACAAAATCTCCAGACAAATAAAAAACAAACTGAAAAGAGGGATGAAAAATGATTTACTGCAATTCAAACAAGTGGTGCTGTTCACAAAAAGCCAGCCGACATAACAACACAAGGGAGTAAAGGCCATGCAATTTCAGGGAGGGGCCACTCTAATGCAGGAAACTTACCAAACACCTCCCTGCCAAACGCTGACCCTGTCATACACACACATCAGGAACTTAAAACACAACTACAGCAATGCACTGACGAACAATACGCTTCCACATTTGGGTTCGTAAGGGTCAGAACGCCAAAGCAATAATAGAAAATTCATTCTCACCGAGTGCAGGAGCCAGCCAAGAGCTGAATGCCACCACAAATACAAGATCCATTGTACCTGTTTGAATGAAAATAGAGGAACAAGTCAGGATTAAGGAGTCAGGCGAGGTTTATTTTACATAGAGTTAGCTGATATTCTCTAGAAAGCTAATCAATGACATGTTGCCCATAAGTTAGGTTTTCACCAAAGGCAGGATGCTGTGTATATGCATATATGTTTAGTTTATGACTGACTTCACATCTGTCTTATTTGAATTTCATACCAATGTAAAGGAGCACACAGTCAGAAGTGGAAGGAAGAGGACATATATTTTTCAAACCTTTTTTCATACCCCCTTGCTCTGACGCCCCTAAATGAATCCAAATAAAATTGCCTTCATAAGTAACCCAATTAATAAGAAGAGTCCACTTACTGGCAATATAATCTTAGTATAAATATAGCTGTTCAGTTAATATCACAACAAAATCTCTTTGTTATGATGGTCAAATAGCATCATAAAGACCAAGGAACGCAGCAGGCAAGTCAGGGACTCGATTGTGCATAAGGGATAGGTTATAAAATAATAACCTGACCACTGAACATCTCACAAGACACTGTTCTATCCATTAAGCAGCACAACATGGCACAACTGCAAATTAGGGCTGCATGATATTAGGAAAACTATGTAATTGTGACACTGTTGCTGAAAACTGCTTGGGAAATATTTGACACCAATTTGACCTTTAAAAAAGAGGAAAGCCCTTTGTAAGAGAAATCTATAAGAAGTCCTGTTAACAGTTTGCCACAAGCCAAATGCGATATGCACAGCCCTGAATAATAAGATGCTCTGGTCAGATGAAACCAAAATTGATTATTTTTACCTACAAGCAGAACATTATGTATGATGGAACACTTACGCTGCACATCACCCTGGTCACACTATCCCTACAATGAAACATGATGGTGGCATCATCATGCCATGGGTGATGGTTGTCTTAACAGGGAAAGGGAAGCTTTTTAAAGCTCCAGGGAAGATGGTTGGTACTAAATTCAGGCAAGTCCTGAAAGAAAACCTATTAGAGGTTTCACCTTCCAACAGGAGCATGACCCTAAACATACATGCAAAGTTAGTCTTGGATGATTTAAATCAATGCATATTCACGTGTTAAAACGGGTAGGTAAAAGTCCAGCCGTACTAACAATTTGTGGCAAGACTTGAAAATGAATGTTTTTACCAATGCTCTCCATCAAATCTAAAAGAGTTTCCATCTCCGAATGTGCAAAACTGACATTGGGGGTGTAACTGCACCAAAATGTGGCTCCATGGATCTTTTTCTTGTTTTTTGTTTTACAATTATTAAATGCTTTTAGATGTCTTTTTGCATCCCAGTGACTAAAAGCATATGAAATCATTTGTCAGCCACTGTAAAGTGACTTAAAGAGTTTCACTGGATCTTTGTGACATTCTCAGGGTTGAATCATTCAATTAGACAACGTAAAATCATATCCTTATGAAGACTAAAGTAAACTCAGTTACACGAGTAAACCTCACCCATTCGATGGTTTAATTCCTGACAAGAACATAATGCTACATCTTTGTAGACACAACATAGCAGTGTGCCTTCATAATTTGTTTTCCAGGCTATGAGTAGGAGAAGAGTATCTATTTTTGGCCCTGCATTTCAGAACATCTTCTTGGCAGCAGAGGGGTGCAACGAAAAGAGAGGTGTAAAGTTGCACTCGATATTTGGTTAGTGGGTTTCGCAGGGTCATCACCAGGAGTGGGGGTAACGGGGGTGCTATTTTTCAATCTATATATTATCTAGAACATTCCTTTGGGATTCTCTTACACCCTTAAGATTACAAGGAACCAGACAACCTCTTGCAATTGGACACACGAGCAGAAGAAGGCTCTCCTTTAGGAGATCACACACCGATTATGCCAGTATGGTCCCGAGTCGTGGCAACACAAATGCAACACAGGTAGATATAACTTAGCTGTGCGGTTGAACCACGAAATTAAACATTTTGCATTGGGGAGATCAAAGCCGGAGCCAATGCTTCCCTCCTTGGCCCTGAGCACTACTGGGGATTCATGCACAACCAACGCGGGGGTGTGAACATCGTGCTGTAGTCAGAGAAAAATGAACGCTTCAAGCCCTGGGAACAGGATTAAGTACAAAGACCTGCCAATCAGGTTTAATCAAACAAACACACAGCGAGCTATTCGAACAAGAGGCAATCCAATAATCTTGTTTGTTAGCCCTCTGAGTTATATAAAAGGAAATAATGGGGAGACAGTTAAAAAAAAAACATATAAAGCAACACTTTAAGTGAAATGAAGTGGATTATAATACATTGGAGTTTACACAGTCATTTAGCAGGTAAAAAAATATATAGTTTGGTTCAGATTGCTTTTGTTAACAAATCAGTTTTAGGCCATTTACAACAAGTATGACCTTAGTGAATACCAAAAGTTTCAAGCACTAACCTAAGAGATTGCTTGTTCTTTTTTTCACAAAACCATTCAAGTAGAAAAAGAAAACTATAAATCTTTTCCATTGGTATATTATATTTTGTTGATGGATTTAGGTTTGTACTTTAAAGTCACCTAAAGTTGAAATTTCAAGTGGGGATGTTTCTCAGCATCCCAAATCTTGAAATCCAACATGGCTGCTGGAGCTTTATCTGAAGTAATAACCTCTTCTACCTACTCATCTAATGGTTTCTTTCTCTTGACATCTTAATTTTCCCTTGAAATTAAAATGTCAATCTTAACTGATTGGTAGTTAGCTATCACTGAGAATGACAATTAGATTACATGCCACTGGTTATGTGATTAGAACATTGTTAATTTGGATCATTCCAAGAAACTCAAGGAAAATAACTAGTAGCCCACTCTAACCGAGAGTTTGAGGATTTTGGCATCGTAACAGTAGGATAAATTATGTGTGTTTTGTTTTGCTCCTGCGTGAATAATCATTTTAGGAGTTTAATATTTTCCAAAATATTCTAAATCTGTTCTGGTCTGAGTTACACAGCGAACATCAGAACTTGATTGCATCATGCAGATTTTTACTATTTCCTGACCAATAGTTGCTTTAGACAGCTTTGACCACTGACCCGCTTCATCAGACTTCCACAAAGTCAAAATTCCAAGAGGGAAAGTCTGAAGTTTGATACTCACATTTTCTTTGAGCTCTATCAAATGCAACCCAAGCATCACCCTTGAAGTTGTCCCACATTTTGAGAACCTAAAGTATTAACCTAAGATAAATATAACAATGGCATATTTTTGTTTGCAACTTATTATGTTAGGTCTACAATCAGCAAGTCTAGATCTGCTGTCAATCAACTGGTGGTTATGCAACAAGCTGGGCTGCCCAGTGAAGAACAGCTACATAGTGTAGAAGAAACATGACATACAATTGTTTTGACAGCCTTTGGACTTGTGCTTGTTCAAGCAATGGTTATGTCTTGTTCTTTGAATTTAAATTAAGTTACGCTACACTCAATTAGTCTCAGAAGTTGTAGCTAAGATCTAGGAATGATGTAACACCTGAGGATAGCACATTCTACTTGCAAGTAAAAAAAAAACAAACAGTTGCAGTACTGATGCATTCTCTTTGCACTTGAAAGTTTAATTTCTCGAGTTTCTAGCTGAAACAAGAATGACCCTGAAGTCAGAACTCTAGATGGAAAAGTCCAAGCTCGCGGAAAAATTTATTACCAAAATATAACAAATCTCACTGTCTCCAACATCCAAGAGAAGTTCTCAAATCAGATATCACAACATGCCCAGCTCTGCTTTTTAAGACAACTTGAATGTATCAAAGATTATATTAGCAAGAAAACTCAGTAAAAATGTTTCAAAAACAAATGGAACATGAAAGAAAGACTATCCTACAGCACTGTGCCACTTATTAATGAGATAAAGGATATATAATTCTACAAAGTACCCAAATCCAGCTCCAGAGGAATTTAGGTGTGGCAAGGGGGCAATGGCTTATCTTGGGGCACAGTAAACAAAACTTTAATGTTGTATAAATACATAAACATATGTTTACGTAACCTTTCAAATAAAATAGCCATGTTTATTAATACAAAAACAATGACAATGACATTTAGAAAAAGTTGAGAAATTATGCTAAAGAAACATTAGCTCAAAACATTGCAGAAATCTAAAAATGTTTCAAATCTCTTTTATTTAAATGCAAAATCAATCTACTCAAGTAACAGTAGTTCAAAAATACTCAAGTAAAAGTAAATAGCATAGGGAAGCAAAACTATTCACATAAGAGTTTTTTTTTTTGTTTGTTTTTCAAAAATTTGCTCAAGTAAATGTAACCAGAAATACCGACCTGTGAACACAGACAACGAATTAGCTTCTTTTTAACGAGCTTGATGTACTGGCATAACTAGTCATTATTTAGCATACAACATTACAACTTACTCCGCTTGCTTAGAAAAACAGTGCAAATTTTTCTTCGCCTTTTGCTGGCTTACTGCCATGACTTTTACACACACACACACACACACGCACGCACGCACACGCACGTGCACCCCTGCGCAGCGGCTGGTTTCCATCGTTGCACCAGGTATAAAACCGACGCGGGCATCTTAACGCTTATGTTGCATACAAAGGCGGCTCGGAAAAACAAGTTAGGACATGTTCACAAAGAATTACACGTTATAGGGGTTAGAGGGCATAAATAGACACTTTTATTGCATATACAGTGCAATAGAATGTTGCACTGTATATACAGTGTTTGATAGAGCCTCTATTGTATTAAACTTAGGAAAAATACAAAGTCTGTAGCTGTTTTATTCTTTGAATAATTGCCACATGATATTGCTGTAATTCTTAAGTTATTGTATTGCTCTTTTAGATGTAATCATTTTGACTTACAACTCTGAAAATTTAACCAACCCTCCTGCAATAAAAATAATTTGTTTCACGAGTTTAATCTTCTCTTCACATCACTCATGCTCCAGCTATGTGCTTAAAAAAACAAAAACAAAAACTGGAACCTGAATCCATCGCTTAAATTTAGACCCTTTTCCTGCCTGATATCAGACAGTGAACAGTGGCCCCCTTTTTCAGGTTTGCGTCGTTGTTATCGCTTATTACCGCGATATTTTGCGTCAGAAGAAATTTCCCCTGCACCTTCGAAAGTAAACTAAACTTGCGTGAGGGGAAGCTCTATTAAACCCGAGAAAATACTGCGCTTGACATAAAAGTTCTGCAAAATATGGGAAAATATAAGTTTTAGACCTAAAATCACACAGGAAATTGCGAACAGATGTGTCAAACCCGAGCATGTGAACTTGTGACCGAATCACATATCTCGTAGTAGTTAGACAGGGTTATATTTACTCAGGGGAGGTTTTTCTAGTTGGGGGATGGAAGTTGCTACCTGGTGATTTCAGAAAAAAAAAAAAAAAAAACTCAAAACTAGGACATCTCATAAATAAGGCTTATGGAAAGGCTATGTTTTAAATTTTTCTTGTTAGCTTATAGCAGAATCAATTGGACGACAAGTAAAATGCAAAATTTTCACAAATCTGTTCCATAACATCTACTTACTGTGCACTGGCCGCTTGTAACTGTGAGATCCTCAGTAAATCAAACTTCCCAAGAAAGCTTCCCACTTAGTTGTTGCTTGAGCCAAGATAACCAAATATATACAAAAACTAGCTAATGAAAATTAAAAAATGGCTACCTTAAATTTAATGCTTCTATTGCATTCTACATGTGTAAGCCTGGGCTCTTCTGCACAACTTAGTCAAGATCTGTTCTGTCTTGGTTTTTGTCTCAGGAATGAAGTAGAGGAGGGGGCGGGGTGCCACTGAAGTTACTCCCAAAAATTACCCTGAGCTGCCCTGCACTGTTAAACAACACAGCCACAGCTACATACCACTGTGTTCCTGTGCTATAAATGTATTTCTATTTGCTGGAAAACAAAAATTTGTTGCTTGCAGAGATATTAAAATATAACGTCATAATGAGCTGTGATCATTCTCTCTGCTCCCCATAGGCAAATTTAAGAGACCTTAAAAAGAGTAGAACAGTGAGCTTGTTGTACTGTGGAGTAATTTACTGGCTCTGGGGGAGAAGCTTGGTGCTGTGAAGCCAAAGCATAAACAGTGAAGTGCTTTCAGGGCATAGCAGTCTGTCACAGGGGCAGTATGAAAACAGTCCTCATAAGGTTGCTTCTTCTGCAAACAACCTAAAAAAAAACAGAAAAGAAAAATTGATAGATTCCATTCCAAGTGAGCAAAAACAAAGCTGATCCAAACTGGAAACAGGCCCTTGCCTCATTATGGTTGGTCAGCAGAACATCCCATAGTTTGTATTTGTTCCCAGATTCCCTCTTCCTACAAGGGCCTTGTGTTTTATTATCTGTTGGTGATGGAATTTCTCTCTCCCAATATGCTTACTGCAGCAGAGGCCACAGACACAAAAAAGCATTTGCAAAGTATTCACACTCCTTGGACTTCTTTAAATTTCACCACCTTACAGCCATGAACCTCCACCACAATTTTTTATGTGCCTAAAAGCACTTAACCACATAAATTTTGTTGGCCACATTAAGATTTTTGGACTTTGTCAAAAACCTCGGAATTAACAAAATAAAGCCAAAACATCCAGCTACCTTCTAACTAGGGAAACTGCTAAAGTCATCAGAATGACCCTTGGGTACACAAGACTCATTGTGAGAAGAATTGTGGAATCAAGACATGGTTTTTGATCATGCCAATGCCACTAAAAAGGTTAGAGTCACAATAACAAGCCTAGAAGGACAAAAAGTCAAAGGGATTGATTTTGATGAAGAATACCTGAATCTCTATACTGGTGTTCTTCTTCTTGCTGGATTACACAGATCCAACATTGAGACCACTGAATACCTCTGGGACACATCATCTGGTAGAAATATTTTCAGAGTAGCAATGTCACTTTTGACCATTTGAATGATCTCAAGAACCCTCAGATTTGAAAACAGAGACACTCAAATAAAGTCTGACAAGTTTGCTACCTTAAGGGATGTTTGGGACAGATGGGTGCAGCTTCTTCCATAGATGTTCAGTCTAAGGCCACTGTGGGTACTAATATGCCCTTCATTTTGTAAAAGAAAGTTGTTGCTTTTTTCTTGAAGAAATCAAGAGGTCAATTCCTACCCTAACACCATAGATGTTACTCTACAAATTAGGCAACGCCAAACACCACAGATGGTGACAGAAAGCTAACACTATAGGAAAGTTAAATTGTATTTTATCTGACAGAGCAACGGTGTTGTGCATGCATTAGGAGTGGGAAAATTATAAAGGTTTTCTCTGATATATGTACAAATAAATAAACGTGCTATGAATTTCTTTGCTCTGCCTCTGCGTCAACACATCATAGAAGTACATTGCTCTCACCGTTGTTCCCAGAATTTCCTCTATGATAGAATTTAATGTTGTGATCAGGAACAACCGAGACAGAGTATGTTAGTAATCCAGGATTTTACAGGAAGTGGTGGGGGTTGTGTTTGTGTGTGGCTGCAATCACAGCTGCAAGTATTTTGGGGGATGTTTCTACTAGCAGTCCACCAACCTACACTTCTGCCCAGTCTCCTGTACAAAATACCTCAAATCCAGTCAACTGGTCTGCAGAGCTTCTAAGAGCAAACATTTTCAAGTCTTACTCACAGCTGGATTTAGGTCTGGACTTTTGACTGGGCAATTCATACACATGAATATGATTTCACCAAAATTCTTCAGCTGTATTCGTGGGTGGATGTTTAAGATTTTTCTCCTGATGGAGGACGAACCATTGCCCTGGTTGAGTCTTTTTGCAGCCAATAACAAATTTTCTTCCAACATTTCCCTGTATTTAATGTCATCCTCTGCCCATCTTCTTCAGTCATGTTTAGGAAATCATCCCCACAGCATGATGTCACTGTCATCATGTGAATGGTGTGTTCGGGGTGATATGGAGTGTATGTTATTTTAGGAGTATAAGAGTAAATGAATTGATTACTAATGCAAACCAAAGTTTCCAGAATTTAGACAAAAATGAAAAGCTATTCTCATTTTCTTTCCATTTCATATGTTCACTAATTTGCTAGACCTGGTCTTACCGTGACAAAATTTGAAAAGTGTTGATTACTTTTACAAAGCACAATGTCATCTGTGTGTTTGTATATGGCATGTTTTCAATACATCAAACAAATAACTTGGGTACAAATTGTAATCAGGTATATATATTTATTCAGTGATCAGGTAGGATTACACATTTGCAAAAGATTGGGAAAATATACCAAATCAGGTATAGTGTTTCTTTTTTTTTTCTTCCACTAGATGGAGATGTTGGACAAGAGTAAGCCATTTGGCTCAATAACAGAAAAGAGAACAATAGAGCAGTGTTTTTCAACCCTGGTCCTCAAGGCACACTGACCTGCATGGTTAAAGGCATTTCCCAGCTTCAGCACACATGATTTCAATTGATGGCTGATTAACAGGCTTTTGCTGAACTCCAATCATCTGAATGGGGTGTGTTGAAGGGAAACATCTAATACATGCTGGGCAACCCTGGTGTCTTGAGGACCAGGTTTGAAAAGCACGGCAATAGAGAACCAAATCCCCAGGAAACAACAAAAACTGCAATGACAATCAGGAGGAAGCGGTGAAGTATGGCAACAATGGGTGCAAACAAAGAAACCTCTCTTCTTCCTGTATAAGAGAGAAAAACATACGCATATACGTCACACTGTACAACTGTTTTATTCATTCACAATTTTCCATAGGAAATGGGTTCATAATTTACCTGTGTACCAGTGGCCTCTATCAACACAGAAGCAGCTTCTCTACAGGCCACTGCAGCAGAAAAGAAAATTGCAGTCAAAGTGGTGTTGGAGGAAAGGAATTTATTTCCACTCAAGCACAGCAGAGACTACAAGCAGATCTTCTGAGAATTCAATTCTTCCGTGCACATATGTAAGAGCAAGCACTTCTTCTTAGGGTTATTTTCTTGTGTTTCTCAAGGTGAAATAACTAAAGAGGAAGGAGGGGACTCCAATGGTCTAACTTGAGGCTAGGACACTAAACTAAAGACAAGTTCTCAAATTAATATTGCACCCAGATGAGTCTTAAGTGTCCTTGGATGACAAGCAGAGATTGGATTGCAAGCTTGGTAGCTTTTGATGGCTATGCCTGTCAGCCTCACCTGCTTTTTAATCAGTAATTACCATAGGGGATTCTCTAGCATTTCTTAATTAAATTGAGCCAAATGCAATTAAAAACCACGCTCTCATTCCTTTAAAAGGGGCTCTGTGGAGTCCTTGTTTAGTTCATGCTGTTAAGAGAGTAAGCGGTTGAATAGTTGTAGCAACGTCCCTTCTCTCACCGATCTCTACTTGATTATTTCACCGGTCAAATTAAGTTGAAAGTTTGGATAATAGAGCGGAAAAATTGCATCGTACACCTTAACTAAAGAGGTTAATGACAATGAACGAGAAGGTGAAGTTATTTTGTTCAAAACACAAAAGCCAGCTTGAGAAGCCCTGTGATGTAAACATGTAACATGTTGCGACTTGTAAATGTATTTCCTCCTTGAACTTTTTTCTTTAGAATCTTTTCATGTAACAATCTCAAGTTCTCAATGTATTATTGAGGGATTTTATTGATGGACTAACAGAAGGAGGCACATCATTATGAAGTGGACATACAAATAAAGAACTCAAAAGGATGTGTGCATTTGTTTTTAGTAACCCTTCCAAATACTTTGAAGCATTGCTTTTCACAGCATTTGCAGAATATCTTTAACCGCTTTTCAGTTATGCTTTGAAATTTTGCATTCACTTGTGCTGTTTCATCTCATGAAATCCCAATGAAATAGTAGTGGCAAGAGTAAAAATACCTTCCTGCAGATATTACAACATTTTTGCCACAAAATGCTGCAGAACGTTTAAAATACTCACCACCTGGAGAAGTCTTCAGCACTCCAAGACCCAATCACAGCTGAGAAATCACTTGTAATTTTCCCATCTGCTGTCTTCATGTCATCTTTGGAGTTATTGTTATAGTTGCCGCAGGCACCACAAATTTCACCAGATAGGTTACCATCAACAGTGACAGTGACCTTCTGTGACATAGAATAGATAACCTGCACACCTGAGGGCCTCTCAATAACCACACTCCTGTTTGAGATTTGGACTGATAACCCATTTGTCACTTTGCTGGGCAGGGACACCTTTCGGCCATTTACCTGGAGAATACAATGAATAGGAAATAAGAGGAAAAGATGTAAAAAAAAGAAAAAAGAAATGCTCCCCAAAACTCTAAATTGTTTTTGCTTTAAAAGGTTCATGGTTTAAACTCCTCACCCAGGTTACATGCTCACTGTTTACTACCACAGTAGTGTCCTTAAAGAACACATACAAAGTGGCAACAGCGAGAGGCGCATTCTTTCTGCAAAGCCTCACATCCACAACGACACGGAACCATTGATTACTGGTCTCGTTACAAAGAGATGCCAAGTCAAAAGCTCCTTGTGCTCCTATTTTTCCAGACATGCCATCAAAGGAGCTCAGCTCGCCAACCGGACTGATATTACAGTGGCCCTGTATGACATGACAACCTCTGACCCCATCTCTCACGTCACAGACCTCTCCACTGATACAGAGCAGCTTTTCACATGTAACCAGGCCAGAGGCCTGGCACTCACATTTGGAGCTGCAGTCTTGGTCCACTACAGTTTGACCCACCTGAAACACAGTTAGGGATAGTAAAATCCCAATTCAATGGTGAGCTTTGGCACAAACATAAAATATATGAGTAATTTCTTGTCCACCAGATTTAGCAGATGTTAAATCTCTCTCAAAGTTTACCATCAGGTATTTGTTGTTGTGCACACACCCACAGTTGTCAAGTGGAACACATTGAATGCCATCAGAAACAAAGCCTGCATCACACTGGCATCCTTCAAAACAGCTTTCAGAGCAAGTGACTTGTTGAAGGAAGCTGGCGCATGTCCCTTTGCAGGTGTCCGCACACATTTCGTAGTGACTGTGTGGAGGGCAGGAAATAGCTGCAATAAAACAAAATGTGCTTATTAATAATAAATTGTAGGTAGCTTGGACAGGCAGGTAAAATGCTACTGTGTGACCTACGGCAGAAGGAGCTGCTTCTCCATGGCTGGATTTGAATTCCTGCACCTTGGCAGGCCAGTGCATAGGCCTGTATGCCGTCGCACAATGTATCCTTGTTGCCATCAGTTGCACAGACATCGAACACACAATTAGACACATATGTGGCAGGATCAACTTTACTGTGGCAGGCTTTGAAAGGCCCATTAGGCGCACTGATGATGCCGCAGGAGTCTGGTTTTCCATACAAAGCTCCCTTCACTGGTTCACATGAAGGACATTGGCCTCCACAGCCACCACACACGTATCCAGGAAGGTCCACCACCCATGCCTCCCCAAAATCAGTGACATCATTGGTTTGTTTTCCACCAGGAAGCATAAAATCATCACCACCTTTGTTGTTGTAGTTGCCGCATAGACCGCACATCCTACCCTCGTATGTAGAAGGAACGACCACCTCAACATAGTACACAGTGTCGTACAGGACTTTAAGCCCAAACGCTGTTCGGATCACTATATTGCGACCTTCCTGAGTGACCATCAGACTGCCTTCTTCCAGTGAGAGTGGCAGGTTAAGCAATTCGTCATTCACCTGTATACATAAGTTAGAGAAAGCATTGTGATCACTGTGAAGACTGTGCTGAACATTTTATATTTTTTAAAAGATATGTTTTCTTCTACACTTGCAAATCCTGTCCAGAAGCAAACTAAAAAAAAAAAAAAAAAAAAGCTTAACAAAAAGAAAGATTTTTGAATATATTTACTCTGTTTTTCTGTACTGGACATCACCTTTGCATGTTTGTATTTTAAACATTTTTTCTGAATTAATTTAAAATTTACTCTTTTGCCCAAGTATATCTTGGGCAAAAGACATGCTCCTGAAATTTTTTCTTCTGAGTTCTGATATCATTAAAGTTATATTTTTTCAACAACATATATGGTATTGCAACACTTTCACTTGGAATCTCAGAAAAATGTGGATAGATTTTTACAAAACCAGAGAAAAAGTATCTTTAAAAAGCTTTGCAGCAAACTAATAAATGCACTGGTAAAATGCTCCAACTCACAATGACTTTCCATGGCAGGCGCTGCTGAATGTATATCACATAACCATAGACTGTCACTGCAACTGAATTGGTTACAGCCACTTTTCCATTTCCGTACTTCTCGTTGCCCTGGGTAACAGTAAATGGTGTGAGATGACCTTTGTCATCATCGCAAACTTTCGCCAGCACATAGATGCAGGTACCCTGGAAGTCAAACCTCCGACCATCAAAGGAAGTGTAATGAGGGTCACCAGAAGCCACACACTTTGCTTCACCCATGGGATGGCATCCTTTCACACCATTTAGGAGCTTACAGACTTCTCCTTTACGGCACTTCTCCTGTTGACAGGTTACAGCCCCATTTTCTCCACAGGCGCACTTCTCCATGCACTTGTCTTCAGGGTAAAACACCTCCCCTTTCTTGTAGTACTGACCATCATAAGAGCATCCACACTCTCTCACTGGCACACAAGTTTCCCCGCTTTGCAGATAGCCTTGGTCACACTCACAGGCTTCTGCACAGCGCCTGTGGCAGGTGGCAAAAGAGGTTAAGCTAGCACAGGTGGTTGGGCAACCCGTGGCACATAGGGTGTAATGGCTGTTAGCAGGGCACGTTATTGCTGCAGGACAGAAGAAAAACACCCAGAATAAAAGTGGCATACATACTTAAAACAATGCTTAAAGTGAATGTTTCATATTTTATGAGCCAGAGCCTGTAAAAGTCTTGAAAGTATGAAACACATGTAAAACACAATAACTTTTTCCATTGTTTTGGCTAACTTGCATTCTCCTAGGTTATTTCAAATATTTCTCAGTTTTAGTCATGGGAATTAATATAATAATGGTGAGCTACAAGCCTCTATACAGGTGGATAGGAAATGTTGTAAAAAATAATTAAACATACCCTTAAGTAGATCAAGAAAAAACACAACTTACGGCAGAACTTATTTGTTCTCCAGGAGTGGATTGTGATTCCTCTGCTCTGACATTCAGACACATACACTTCCACTGCATCACAAACTGAGCCTTGATGACCATGGTACTGACAAACATCATAAACACAGTCCTCCATGTAAGGAGTCGGGTCCACATGACTGTGACACTCTCTGAAGGGCCCTGTCTTATCAGCAATAATACCACAGTACTTGGTAGCTTGATAGACGATCTCCTGTGAGTCTGAGCAGGTCTGGCACCACGGCCCTTGGCAGACAGATGAGCAGCCAGGTGTGAGGCCCACCTGCCAGCTCTCCCCCAGCCTGGTCCCATCAGGGGCGGTCTGTCCATTAGGCATGACCAGGTCATCCTGAGCTTTGCCGTTGTAGTTGCCACACAGACCGCAAACCATGCTCTGGTAGGTACTGGGCAGAGAGATGGTGACTGTGCTTCTCCAGTCAAAGCTCACGGTGATACCAGCCATTGTCTCCAATACAGCTGTACGGCCACTTTGAAACACAGTCAGCTCATTATTGTAATCCAGAGGCAGCGAAGCAAGCTGCCCATTCAGCTGAAGAGCAGAGAATGGGGGTGGGGGGTATTTTTAGGAGATTATACATTTAATAATTCTGCACACCTCGCTGATCTATTCTAATGTGCAGTTAAATCTTAGTTTAATTAAGACTGTCTGGATTAAATTTTTAATATGTGATTAAATATATATACAGTAGAGCATGAGGAATGAGGAAATTAGCACAGATACAAAGGAAATTATCATCCACTCATTTGAATCAGATGGGTTTTTATTTTCAGTGAAACGACTGCAAGCTGTGTCCTAATTCTTATCCCTCCACAAATGTGCAGAAAAGCAGATTACTCCTATTGCTATTAATACAACATCCACATGCTTTATTATTCATACCGCTTCACCAATACTCACCAAGACCTTGTAGGGGTACTCTTTGCTGATGATAAGAGTGGTGCCATGAATGGAAATCTTGACGGTTTTGGTGTAGGACACTGCCTTGCTTCCCCGGTTGTCATTCTGCACAGTCACATTAAAGGCCACCAGCCCAGTGTGCTGGGAGCACAGTCCAGCCAGCTGATACTCGCATGTGCCCTGGAAATCATATTTGTGACCATCAAAGGTACGATAGTGCGGGTCACCTGAGGCTGTACACAGGCCGTAGCTGATGGGCCTGCAGGCACGCTCTCCATCAATTATGGTGCATTTCTCATTGGAAGAACAGGAGGCGTCACGACACGTCACCATGCCCAGAGTTGTGTCACATGTACACAGGCGACCGCAAGTCTCATCAGCCCAGAACTGCTGGCCTGGCTTGAAGTAGCGGCCCTGATATGAGCATCCGCATGTTTTAGCAGGTACACACACACCAGCACTGAGAACATAACCCATGTCACACACACAGGCCTCCACACATGTGCTGCTGCACATCTGCTTTTCCTCAGGGAACGGGCAGGACGGCTGACAGGGGCTGGCACATTCTTCATAGTGGCTGTGCCTTTGACAGTTCATGGCTGGATGTAAATAAAATGTTCCAAAGACAGAAAGAAGGATGAGAATATGCTAAATATTTAACTACAATCTTCAGCAGAAGAATTTTTAAACTTACGACAGTCAAACGTCTTTCTCCAGTTCTTGATTATTATTCCATTTTCTCGACACTGTTGATTATAGGAGTCTAGTGCCTGGCACAGCATCTTTTTGTCTCCTTTATTTAAACACATGTCATACACGCAGCTGTTCATGAAGGCCTGAGGGTCTAATTTCCCATTACATTTCTGGAACACATTATTTGTCTTTGCTGTTAGGGCCCCACAGAATGCCTGAGTCTGGTAGAGTTTCTTGTCGTTATCGTCACAGGTAGGGCAGTTTTTCTCACATGTATCCCAGCAGGGATTGTCCTTGTCCTGATCAGGTGTTTGCCAACTCTTTCCCCACTCAATCACTGAAGAGACAGCTTGGCCAGTAGGGCTCTGGAGCTCATCTCCACTGTTGCCATTGAAGTTGCCACACAGGCCACAGACACTGCCATAGTAGCTGCTGGGAAGCTTGATGACAATGTACCAGTTCCAGTCATAGGTGACGACTAGACCAAAATCTGTCTGTAGCTCAGCAGTGTTCCCTCTTTGAAACGCAGTCACTTCACCATCACCCAGCTGAACAGGAAGATTCACCAGCTCACCATTCACCTGAAAAGCAAATATCAGAACAATAGTCATACCACTCACAGAGAAACTTGGTAGGTGAATCAGTCGGGAGGTTAAAATCTCACCGTAATTTGACCAACTTGGTTCTTTCGAATTGTAACGGTATAACCATACACAAGCACATCAACCTCCCTGACATAAGAAACCGCCGTGTTGCCTCGGTTGTCGTTCCTTTCGTATACAGAGAATGGAACAAGACCATCTAGGGTCCCACATGTTTTGGAGATAACATATTTGCAGGTTCCTTGGAAGTCAAAGTTGTACCCATCAAAAGTGTGGTAGTGTGGGTCACCCCAGGCCCAGCAGGTGCCAGTGAACTTGGGGACACACAGAGCCTCGCCCTTCTCAACACGACATTCTTCTTGGACACGACAATTAGCATCTTTGCAGGGATCTGAAAGAGACAATCGAGACACTCTCAACTTTTTTGCAGGCTCTAACAGGTTGTACTTCATGACTAACTTGCATTAAGCACCATCAATACTTCCATTAACTATTACCAGCCTTCCTTGAGATGCAGAAGAAAATCAACCCCACAGCATAATACCGTCATCATGTCATTTTACCATGAGAATGGTATGTTTAAGATAATGTAATATTTTCCACAACATAAAACATTTTAAATGTATACTAGACAGTTCACTTTTACTTCTATGGTATCAGAGCACCTTCAAATTGCAGACTAAGCTGTATTTTTCTCTTTTATCTTGTGTTTTCTTTATTTGATTTTTTATTTTTACAATGGCTTGCATATTGCCACTCTAGTGTGAATGCTAGATTGGGGAGCCCAATATTTTTAAAACATCATTTTCCATTAACTCAACAATTATGTCTGTCACATAATGTCTCTACTACATACATCAAAGTTTTTCGTTGTAAGATGTCAACATATAAATTATTCCAGGGGTCTGAATAAATGTGTAATAACCAATAAATGCAAACTATATTTTTAAAATAAAGTATTATTGTTACTTTATTTCCCACTTTACCACATTAGTTGATATCAGTAAATATGTTTTAGTGTTTGCATCTTACCTGTGTTATGGCATGCCCGGATTCCGTTCTTGACCATGCATTTAGTGTCTTTAGGACATGAATATTTTTCACAGACAAGGCCTGTTGCTGGATTACAGGTGCACTTTGTGCTACAGTCCGCTTCATATATGATTTCACCAGGCTGGTAAATAAAAAAGAAAATAATGGGTTTAAATCCCTTCAAGGGCAAATTAAAACAAGTTTCAGATTAAAAAATAACTTTTTTGCAGATTACATCTTAAAATAAATAGCTAAAATCCTGCCCCTTTGTGTGAAGCAAATGGACCTCACATACAGGCTCATTTTTATAATTATAGTCTTATGCAGGTTTACTGAAAGAGTTGCTGAACTGTACTTTGTATGTTTTTCCGTTTTCATAGCAGCCACATTCAGTTTCATTGACACACGTCTGTCCGTTGAAGAGGAAGCCAGTGTCACATTCACAGCCTTCTGTACAGCCGGTGGGGCACTCAACAATTTCCGTGAGACCAGGACAGGAAGTAGAGCAGGTTTCAGCACATATTTCATAGTGACTGTTGGAAAAGCATTTCATGGCTGAAGAAGAAAAACATCTAAAATTAAAAACATGTGAGAAAAATATATTTTTTTATGTAGGACGTAATAATATGACAATAAGAAAACCTACGGCAGAAGGATGGAGTTCTCCAGTTTTTGACATCCACTCCTGCCAAGTGACAGTTATAAGCATAGGCTGCTATGCTGTCACAAAGCACATTTCCTTCTCCGTTGGAGGCACACAAATCAAATACACAGTCATCAAAGTACAGCTGTGGGTCAATTTTACTGTGGCAGGCTACAAAAGGTCCATTGGCTGCTGAAATGATACCACAGTAAGTGGGCTTTGAAAACACAGCTTTGTGAGCTGCATCACAGTTTGGGCATTTATCCCCCTCACAGCCATTTTCACACACTACATTGGGAATAGTGATTTTCCATGATGTTCCAAACATGTTGACATTATTGGTAACTTGATGGTTGGACATCTGGAAGTCATCATGTTTGTCTCCGTTGAAGTTGCCGCATAGCCCACAGACTTTACCACGGTAATTACCCGGTACTGTGACCGTCACATGGTAGACCAGATCATATGTGACCACCAGTTCAAAATCTGTTGCAATGACATAATTCCTGCCCTCCTGATAAACCTTAACTGCTCCATCATTAAGATTGACAGGAAGGTTGTTAAACTCTCCATTTACCTGAAATACAAGGATTTATACTACATTAATACTGTAGAAACAAATATAAACATTCAAATTATAAAAATAAAAATATCATCACTTACCAATACTCCCAGCATTTTGTTTCTTATTATGAGGGTGAAGCCATAAACCTCCACTGCAACTAGCCTGGTGACAGAAACTTTTTTCTTTCCCCTCATTTGGTCCCACTGCACATTCTCCACCTGAACTGAGAAGGCCTTGAGGTGGGTCCCCTCCACACCACAACTTTTAGACAGAATATATGTGCAGGTGCCTTGGAAATCAAATTTCCTCCCATCAAATGAAAGGTAGTGAGGATCACCAGAAGCTTGGCAAACACCCTTACCAACTGGGTGACATTTTTGAACTCCATTCTCTATCTTACACTTCTCATTAGGGCCACATGAGAAGTTTTTGCACACAACCTGAGTGAAAGACACACATGAAACAGTGTTTGCAGATCCAGCAAGGTAAATTAACTGTGCATAGATAAGGATTTCAGCCTTTGAAATTGTTTTGCATTTTATTACATTAGAACCACAAACGTCAATAAGTTTAATTACCAAATCAGCACTTAAAATACAACATAGCAGCTCTAACTATAAGAAAATATAAACACAAATATGTGATAGACCAACACAATTAATATCCATCCATCCATTATCTCACATGTTTATCCCTAGAGGGGTCATGAAAGGTGCTGGTGCCTATCTTCAGCAGGTAATGGGACATGTCACCAGTCCATCACAGGAAAACACAGAGGCAGACAATCATACATGCGCACACACACCCACACCTAAGGAGAACTTAGAAAAACCAATCAATGTGACAGTCATGTTGTTGGAGGAAGCCAGAGAACCCGGAGAGAACTCACTCATGCACAGAGAGAACATGCAAACTCCATGCAGAAAGGCTGTGGACCGGACCTAGGACCTTCTTGCTGCAAGGCAACAGTGCTACCAACTGCACTACTGTGCAACCCAGCAAATGATTTGTAGTTTTTAGATTTTTCGCAGGAGGGAACATTTAAAAGTATAATGTGCAATTGCATTCATCTCCTTTTACTGTCACCACAAGCCTGGAAAATGAATGTTCACAGATAATCTCAATCCAATCTGAATGAGCTTGCACTATCAGGCAAAGAAGAATGCATACAAGTTTGAATCTCTGTATGTGTAAAGCTGGTAGATACATGCACTAAAATACTTGCAGCTGCAATTGCAGCAAAACATGGTTCTAAAGTTATTCACTCAAGATTTCTTTTTACTAATATTGATAACATACAATATAGTTTGAGGTTCTTAATAAGTTACAAAAGTATATATGAATAATTTTACTGTCATTCATTACCTCTCCATCTTGTGTGCATTTGCACTCGAGGTGACACTGTCCATTTTGGTAAAACACCTCGCCTATTCTGTAGTACCGGTCGTTGTGGACGCATCCACACTGTGAGAAGGGGACGCAGAGATTTCCACTGAGAATGTAATCTTCATCACAGGCACAACCCTCCTTACAGACATCCTCACAGCCCTGAGGAGGAGCAAGACTGCTACATGTTGCAAGACATGCAGTTGCACAGATTTCATAGTGGCTGTTATTGGGACATTTCACGGCTGCAAGGAAAGGACAGATAAAAAATCATTCGCTGTTGTCATTACAAAAAAGTACACAGAAAAGTATGCAATTGTTATTTTGTATTGTTGATGCATTTCTTACCACAGAACTGACTGGTCCTCCAGCTGTGAACCTTAGCCCCCACTTCTTGGCAGGCAGATGTGTATGATGTAATAGCCTGACAGAGTACATCCTTCCTGCCTTTATACAGGCACACATCATAGACACAGTCCTCAAAGTAGTCAGCTGGATCCACCTTTGCATGACACTCTCTGAAAGGCCCTTTAGGGTCTCTGATTATCCCACAAAAATCTTTCTTCTCATACTGAATCTTGTCTGTAATGTCACAAGTGGGACATAGCCCTTTACAGCCATCAATACAGCCTGGGATTTCAGCCACTCTCCAGCTTGAACCAAAGTCTGCTGGCTTGACAGGTTTATTGCCATCCTTAGGGGTTAGATCATCTTGGGGTTTGCCATTGTAGTTGCCACAAAGACCACACACAGCTCCCATGTAGTTGCTCGGCAACGTAACAAATGCAGCACTTTGCCAGTTAAAAGTGACTTTTAGGCCAAAATCAGTAGTGACAACAGCAAACCATCCACTTTTATGCACAGATATCTGCCCATCATTGAGGTTAATGGGAAGGTTAACTAGCTCATTATTTACCTAAATGAGAGAAAGTTTAGTTGCACTCTTGTGCAATAAAATAATGAAGATAGAATCAAAACTCACATATAATTTTTATGGATATCTTACCAAAATCAAGTCTTTGTGTGTATTTGTTATGACAATGCTGGTAGAGTAGACATTGATCTGTACTAACTTAGTATAGGAAACCACCTTGCTGCCTCTGTGATCATTTTGCACCAGAACTTCAAAGGGAACCAAATCTTTTGAGTCTTTTGAGCACAGTGCAGCAAGTTGGTACACACATGTGCCTTGAAAATCAAACCGCACTTTATCAAAGGTCAAATAATGGGGATCACCAGTGGCATGGCAGGTACTATGGGACAATGCTTGACAACTTCTTATCCCATTCACTAATTTACATTGCTGCCCTGGTCCACAGTCCTTATCCTGGCACTCTACATGCCTGCTTCCAGGAACACATTTACACCAACGCTTGCATTTCTGGTCAGCCCAGAATGCTTCCCCAGCAGGAATGTAGTGACCCTCATAGGTGCAACCACACTTAGCAGCAGGCACACACTTGTCTCCACTTAAAACAAAGCCATTATCACAGGTGCAGGTCTCCACACAAGGGCGTTTGCATTTAGAGGGTGCAGTTGGGTCAGAACAAGTAGCTGGGCAGGCGTTTCCACAGAACTCATAGTGACTGTTTGCTGGACATTTGGCAGCTGTGTGGAGAAACAGCAGAGTAAACTTCATTAGACTAATTTAAATAATGTATTGTGAATATTCAAATAGACTTTGTCTTTTACTTTGCATGAAGGTACTTACGGCATTTTGCCATCTTCCTCCAATCTTCAACCAGGATTCTAGCATCCTGACAGGCTTCGGTGTAGGCCTCAAGAGCTTTGCAAAGGAGTTGACGAAGGCCACCTCCCATGCATAAATCAAATTTACAATTTTCCAGGTAAGCTTGTGGGTCTATGACTGGATGACACTTGTGAAATGGACCATTTTCTTTTTCAATAAGTCCACAATACGAGTTACTCCCATACTTATTCATCAAGGAATTGCTACAGGTGTCACATCCACCTACGCAATCATCTATGCACTTAGGATCAGGCTCCAAACCGGGAACCTTCCAGCTGGTCCCAAAGGCCACAGCCCCACCTGCCTGAGTGCCAGAGGGTGTGATGAAATCATCAGCGGGGCTGCCATTAAAATTACCACAGAGTCCGCAAGTTTTACCAGCAAAGCTGATGGACAGATTGACCACAAGATTGTGATCCCAGTCATAACGGACAGAGAGGCCAAAGTCAGTTTCTATAACTGCAGAGCGGCCACATTGGAACAGATTCAGTTTGCCGTTGTTCAAGACTATAGGCAAGGACCACAAACTGTTGTCAATCTGCACAATAAAAAAATACAAATTATGTTAATTTAACAAAACATAGCTGACACATTATAATACAGACTAAAACTATCAAAAAGCCCTTACCCTTACGCGACCTTTTTCAGACCGAACTACTGCGACAGTGATATCATAGACTTTAACTATGACCTGGCCAATGTACGACACTTTGTGGCTTCCTCTGTTCTCATTCTGGGCAAGGACTTCAAAGGTTGGGAGTTTGCTGTTACTTTCACAGTTTTTAGCAATGACATATGTGCAGGTACCCATAAAGTCAAAACGCCGTCCATCAAAAGTACGATAGTGAGGATCTCCCATGGCCCAGCAGGTACCGAGCTGTGGTTTCACTTGTTTGGCCACACAGGATGGATACCCATCATTCATTTCACAGACCTCATCGGGACTACAAGTAACGCTACTGCAGGATAAGGAGCCTACAGAAAAAAAATATACATTTACAATTATTTATATATGTTTGAGAAAAAAGGATTTCTGGTCAGCTTTAGTTTTTGAAACTTACCTGAATTCCCTTCCTTTATACAGTGTCCTACAGAGCCATAGCCATTCATTTGACTGACTCCAATACTGTACAGCCCAAAGCTAGAACCAGAGCTGGACATGATATGGATACTGTTGCCAGAGATTTGTTTGTAGGACATCTCCGCCCACGAAAAATCTGTCCCAGCAACCTCTTTCCATTGTACGTCTTGTGGTAGATTTTTGTTGTCCAATTGAAGTCTGGCTGTTGCACTGGTTTTTGTCACAAT
The DNA here is from genome assembly GCA_903067095.1 of Girardinus metallicus. Lineage (NCBI taxonomy): Eukaryota > Metazoa > Chordata > Actinopteri > Cyprinodontiformes > Poeciliidae > Girardinus > Girardinus metallicus. Next base: position 68,732 of record CAEGAE010043311.1, read on the forward strand.
AAGGGCTTTGTTGTCAAAACTTTCAAGAGCTTCTAATGAATAAGAAGAGCAGAAGTGGTCTGTGGGCAGGATTGTCATAAAAAACGGATCATATATTTGGGACCAACTATATTTAACGCCGTTAAAAAGCATCAGAACCTGGATGCCGTGATCAGACTGAATAAAGAGTGTTGCAGGGTGCTTTAATTTGATCTCCATCATCTTGCCTCTGGAGAGAATAAAGGCATTCTTGTCTTTACCATAGTTAATGCTGACTTGGGTGGCTTGGGAGGCCTGGAGATAAACAGAATCATAGTTCTTCTGGAAGCTCAGAGCAGATAAGATAAAGCTGGTTCCCCAACTGCTCACTGGTAAAAGCTGCTCATAAACGTGGTTGCATTTAGAGAAGTGAAGGAAGCAAGTGTGTCCTGAGAACACAGCAACAGGATGCTGGGAAGAAACCTGACTACCAGACAGGTCATATTTGCTCTGAAGCTGAACACTCTCATATGGCTCAAGATCTATAACCAACTTATTGCCTTTGATGAAGACACGTCCCTGAAAGAAGATTGGTGCCTCAGGAAATATCTCCACATGGTTTTTGTTTTTGCCATTTGTCACAGCAAACTCTTTGCTAGTGCCATAGGGACCACTGGGAGGAGTGAGGATGAAATATTCTTTCCCCCATGCAGTAGTTGGATATATGACAGAGGTGTCAGCTGTGAAGAGCTTGTAGTTGAAGGAGGTTACAGACACATCTGCTGAAGCTTCAACCTGAACAGTTTTGTAGGACTTTTCGCTATTGTACATCTCAACACCAGTAGGGACACTGATAGTGACCCTTTCCCCAGCTTTAAGGGTTTTTTCCTCTTTGAACTTCAAGAGAGGCACCTGCACGGTCACTTTGGTGTTGGCTTGAACAGCTGTAATATACAACTGAAAACGAGGACTGTCGTAGCCTGGTGCATAATTCTCCATAAATGATAGGACAAACTCCCTTCCTGTCCAGAGAGCATGAGATGGACCTGAGTGATACGGGATGAAAATGGGTGAAAAAATGGAGAAGCACTTTAATGTCAAAGCTTTTTCAAGTTGCTTCAAAAAACAATGAGCTATACACAACTGAGTTTCACAGGATTTTGTGTGTTGAAAATATGTGATAAAAGCATTAGGAAATCAATGAGACTATTGGCACCACAGTGACCAAAGGATTCACAGAGAGGCAATTATGTATGAAAATTAAATAAATATATATTGCGCATATATATATATATATATATATATATATATATATATATATGTACAATTGTATTATTTGAAAAACCAAAGAGACGGCTGCTGAAAAGGGATCACAATTTTAGAAGAAATGAATGGTCACTTTTTATGAAATAGATTGATATATTTTGAAGAACCGTTAGTTCATTGACTACTTCTAAGCAGCACTCAATAAGCAAACAGTATAAAAAACTATGTCATATGCATCAAAACTTTGCTATAAGAACTGCGTGTGAGCTGAATTACACTCCAATTTCAGCCAAACAAATTAAATTACACAGTAATAGAAATTAGCAAAAAACTAGTTGTACTTACAACTCAATAAAGCTCCCACAACACAAAACAGCACAAGGATCCCCATGGCTGAAAAAAGAAAAAAAAAAGGTTTCACTTTAAAAAGGATTCAACAGTTATATTATCTAAGTTACACAAATGCTGCTTGATCCAGAATGTGCTCACCTGTTAATTAGTTATGTGTGAGCACCTTTTTACTGCTCCATCTGTTTTTATAACGATGGATGAGAAAAAAAAAAAACACATCAGCCAATCAGAAAAATAGTATGCTTCTCTTTAACAATACCCTTCCTCTTAAACAAACAATCAAAACTTGGCAATGACTTTTAGGTCCTGTTGTATGCGGACATGGGTGTGAACATGAATACAAACTACATTTCTAGGAATAATCATTTGTACTTGGGGTGTAATGCAACTAATGAGAGGTGCATTGTTTTATCTTGGAAATTGTGTGAGTTATTCTTTAGTTCATAGGATAAAAAATTATACCAAAAACAAATGTAAACAATCAGAACAAAATGTTCCATTTATATGAAAGTGTCATGATCTTGAGGACATTGTTTTTGTGTTTTTCTTTATTTTTATATTTATTATCCCAGACAATCCCTTCCTATGCCATTCAGTTTGATTCTCATCTTCCTTCTGTGCTCCATCTGGGCTCTCTCCCATTGTACTCAATTTCCCTGCTTGAATTTCAACAGGGCTAATTAATGAGCAGAAGGAAGAGTTATGAATGATGACATTATTTTTTTGCACTCTTCTAGAGCAGTGGTCTGACATTGTAGTTTGTCTTTCAGTTGAGAACCAAAACACAATCTTTTGCTGTGTGAACACCTTGTCTTTTTAATATGTGTGACGCCTGTAAAATTCATGCTGTGTGTCCTCAGCTTTGCACTATATTTCAGAGGAAGAAAATGTGGTTTTGATAGTGGGATTGTCTGGGTCTGCTTTGCTGCTTCAGGACCTCACTTACCTGATTTGATTAAACCATGAATTATGTTCATGGTTTGGAAAACTCTGAGGGAGCTGTCAATTTGAGACCTGGAACACTGGCTCTCTTTGGTTTTGCAGCAGAACAAAGTTCCAAAGCACATCAGCAATGATGTCTCTGAACTGCATAACCCTCTGATGCATAAGTGGGTCCTTTTTTTACCGGGTAAGGTCATCTTTTTGCAATATCTTTGTAATGAAAAGTTTCCATCACTTCATATTCCAGGTATTCCTCAACACACATGTTATTGATATGATGTAATTCAAATTTTTTATTTACCTTTTAAACATTTTAAGAAATAGCATGTTTTATATTACTACCCCTTTCTTCCATAAATGGGTCCAAAAGGACCCACATTCATTTCCAATGGAATTTAATGGGAATCTTTGTTTCTTACCAACTGTGACTGTCAGGAAAACATTATTTTGTGAACCATACACACTGAGTCCTAAGTCTCACCCCTGAGTAATAATATTTTACAAAGCAAGAACTTTTACATATAATTATCTTTACTTTTTACCTCACAAATGTGTGGGGGGGTGTGCGTGTGTCAGTCATCAATACTGTTACAGTGTTACTGTCACAAATCTACCTGTTAGCCTTCTTCAAAGTTAACTAATACTAGTTATCTAACCAAGCTAGCTAACATTATTGGCTATACTTTATTGCCTATGATGTGTATTATTATGTGTATTTCCATGTCTGTGTGGATGAGAAAACCAAAAGAGAGAATGTGTTGAATGACATGCAAAACCTGCTGATCAATGTGTTCACGGTTCTTTCTTTAAATATTTAAAACATGAAATAATTCTTGTGTGAAATAAACACAGCAGAAAGTATCATACTAAACATTATTTTGAACCAAAATGACAAAAATAGCATAAAAACACATTGATTCAAACACGGGTCCAAAAAGACCCACTCATGGAAGACTGTATAGTCAATATGCAGAGGGTTAAAACAAAAATAAAGGTATTGCAGTGGTCTAGTTAAAGTATGGATGTAAATCTGATTGAGATACCAGTGTATGACCTTAAACCTGGGAGTTCTGTGTTTTTCTTTCATATTTGCCCAAGTGATATCAGAAATGAAACAAACGCAGCATGTGTACACAAAAGTGTACTTCATGTGAAGATATTGGTATTGCCATATATTTAAAATTAAGTAATGAGACTAAAGACTCCAACGCTCTCTACTCCCCAAAATCTGTTTTGCATTTAACTTCCTTCGTTCATCCAGCTTAAAAGTCATTGAGATCAAGATCTCATTTGCAAGAGGGAATTGGGCAGAAAACCTGCAGGACACATCAATCACATCCAAGAGTCTAGATATAATAACTAAAAACTATAAACGTGAGAGAGTGCCAGTGTCCACAGATGAGAATGAATATTTTATTCGATTTGGTATTGCACAAACACTTCCAAAATACTTTTTTTAACACTTAGCATTGTGATTAGGTACTTGTTAGTCAAATACATAATTAGCTTATTTACAGATTTTCTCAGTTGCCTTGGTACATTTCTCAAATAATTTGTGACATTTGCAAAAGAAAATGATCAATTCAGGATAGATTTTGAAAATTAAAAAAGTCTTGTGGAAATGTTTTGAATTATGCTTGACATATTATGACAACTAGTTCTGCAAGTTATGCTTCATATGACAAACTTAAATATTGTGGTGGAAATCAGAAACTGCCCTTTTGATGTGCACAATTGATTTGAAGATTGAACAAGCAGTTTTGAGCATTTAAATTCCCAAACCTGCTGTAATAAAATGCTGTAATCAAAGACAAGTCATTTTGCTTGCTTTTGAATGTACAAATTACACCATTTGATCATGTTCATGTTGTGTGTTTTAAGTTCTTTTCTTTTATGCTTGTCAAATATGTCTTGTGTCAAGCTTGCAAAAGGGGCGGATAATCCCACGAAACGGATACATCGAGGATTATACCAACATCTTGAATGGAGGTGGTAGAACCAATAGGGGTGGATTCCCTGTTGGCTTTAGTGTGCCACCCAAAGAATAACAACTTGTCAAATAGGCTGGAACAAAAAATTGCAAAAAGTAAATAAGACTTAGCGCTCAAAAGTTTGCATTAGGGTGTCTTTAAAAAAAGCATTAAAAACTCAAATATTTAATTGGTGTTCATGCAGTCCAGGGCAGGGCAGATGGCCTGGTTTGCTAAATGCATGCCAGCTGTTTCACTGGGATTGGATAAAGGCGTGCCCTCAACACTGTTTTTGTTAGAAATTATCCTGCTTTAAATTAACAATTTCTCTGCTTCTTTTATTTGGTAAAAGAAGCAGAGAAATTGTTAATGTACTGTATTCAAACGGGTACTGCGCAATATTTATTACTGCAGACATGCCACTTTGAAAAGTTCACATGAACCTATTTATAACTCCTCATTGTCCAAATACTAATTAGTGAGACTATAGATTCACTGCTCTACATTACTGCCTAGTGTTAAAAAATGACTTGATTGACTTGAGCAGAGCAAATTAAGGTAATTAATGTTTGCTCAGATCACACAATTTGCTTAAATAACAGAGAATGCTTGGACTAAGATGGCACCAATCTCCACTTCTGTCATAGCCTTTCTTCCAAGACACACCATTATTTCTCTGTTTCCATTTTACAAGTGACAGATCTTCCTGTCATGTGAAAAAATGTGAGCAACAAAAAGCAGGCAAAAGCATCTCCAAGACTGGTCTGTCATCAACACTCTGTATATGCTCATGCTTCATTTGGAGCTAACTTGACTCAGAATTGAGTTACCTGATGACATCACCTGTTTTAAAAACAAAAACGATGTATTTGTTTTTAAAACAAAAAATAGGTTTTTCAGAGTTTCTTTCTTCTATTCAGGGGTTGCTAAACCTGTTTTTTGAAACAAAGTTCCAGGTCGGAGGTTTTCTTTCAGCAGTACGACAACACTAAACATACAGCTAGGGGCCTGTTCCAAAAAGCGGGGTGCCATTTCACAAATCAAAGTAGCCATTACCCTGAATCAAGTGACTACTGCAACATAGCAGGCCCATGGCATAGACAGTACAGATCTGACTGACAGTTTTCTGTCCAAACACTATGTAAAACCCAACCAACAAAAATTACAGCTATAATCTCTACTTCTGTTGAAACTCATGTTAATAGTGCTAGACAGATTCATAGTGAGACTTTATAAATCAATGACTATTAAGTGTTGATTATGATTATGTCATCTTTAACAGATTTTAGACATTTCAGAATAAATTACCTGATAAAAATAGTGCAAGGACATGAAATCTTATTAAAAAGTTCAAGTTTTTTTTTTACTTTTCCACACAGTGACATCTATTTTGATGTCATTGTGTATTTCCTAGAAATACATTCTAAAACCCCACAGAATATGCTGTGAAAAGCAACTCAAATTCAAATCAGGCATTTCTGGTAAAAAAAAAAAAAACAAAAACAAAAAAAAAACAAAAAAAGCAACACAAAACAAACAAAAAAACTTAATTAAAGCTTGCTATTTGCCATTTTCAAGCAAATTGGAAACACCAATAATCTTTAAAAAGCTCCCATCACAACATCCATTTGTAATTGACTTGAGCCAGTGCCCACTGTTTTCCTTTCTTAAGGGACATCATGGTGTAAGATAATGAAGGAGACTCACAAGCCAGTCTGCTATCTTCTAACTGTGCAGACATGTGGTGCCTTGGGCTCTAGATCTGCACATATCAGCTGACTCAAATGGGGGCACCAGCATTTCTGTGTGTGAACTTCAAGCTAACATTCCTCACTCATCTGGGGGGGAAAAAAAAAAAACTCGGCTTGCTTTAAAATATTCTGTCTAAGGGCGCAAGTACTGATACCAGTGTTGTCTTTTCTGTCGGGAATATGCTTTGATTTGAAAATTAGAAACAGTTGTATTCAGTAAATTAGAATATACTATGTCTCAATGAATCTTGTTAGTCAGATTAAGACTACCTTTTGAAAATAACACACACACACACACGCACACGCACGCACACATATATATACATATATATATATGAAATGTATATACTTAAATATATAAATTTCAAGTGGAGCATTAAGGCAAAAGTTTTAATGCTCTGTTGTGAAAGTAAATCTGTTGGGCCTCACCAGACAACAATTTTAAGTGCCACGCTGCCGGACAGGACACATGAAAATCAAACAAAAAAAGAACAAATGGAATGCTTCTGCTGTTAGGGTTATTTAAAGGTACATTGAAACTATGATTAAAAAAAAAATTCACACGCAGTGAGTTTTTTTTATTGTCTCTTCACTCTGTAGACACATAGAGTCTGTGAGGACTGTCGTGGAAACAGAATGGATAGATCTATGTTTTCTAGGACTCACTTCTATCCAGCAGTCCTCAAGTGCTAAAAAGCTTCCCGTCATCATATCTGTCTACACTGACATTCCCATGAAGACTAGAAGGTGTGGTGTCACACACCCCTTGCACAGTAAACACTGGCAGATTGTGAGGGATGACAGAAGTGGGGGAGTTGCTGTTTGTTTAATTATTAATGCATTGCTGCTAACTAAAGATAGTTGAATTATTCTTTTTAATCAACAGCTGAGCTGCAGAGTGTGAGGTTTTATCCATTTACAAACAAAAATGTTTTAAAATACATATAACATTTTTAAATTCATGTTTTACTTTTTTTGAACATAATGTCAGTGCAAACAGAGAAGTCAACTGATTGTAAAAACGTCCAGCACCAGGAAGTCAAATGAGAACAGTTATGCACGACTGACAAGACAAAGAGAGTAAAACCCAAGATGATGTGGTTGAATCCAGCATAGCACGGCACAGTAGTGAACAGTCATGCACACACACACACCTAGGGACAATTTGGAGAGGCCAATCAACCTGACAGTCATGTTTTTGGACTGTGGGAGGAAGCCGGAGTACCCGGAGAGAACCCACGCATGCACAGGGAGAACATGCAAAGACCCTGTGCTGGGAATTGAACCCAGAACCTTCTTGCTGCAAGGCAACTGCTCTACCAGCTGTGCCACTGTGCAAACGAAGTCAACATTGATTCCTGAAATATTTATCATTAAAACATGACCAGTTTATAAGGAGTTCATCCCAAAACATATTTATGGTGGCAGCATCTTGAATGGAGCTAAATATAGGAGTAATCATAGAAGAAAATGTGTGAAAAGGACTTGAGACTGTGGAAAGGTTCACCTTCCAGTAAGAAGACAGTAAACATACAGGCAGAGCTACAATGAAAAAAATCCGTAAGCGTAAATTTATGTGTTACACTTAAGTCAACTTGCAGACCTCAATGAAAATCTACAGCAAGACTTTAAAAACGATGTTGACAAAGACCCTTTATCCAATCAGGTTTTACCTTTCAATGTGCATTCGGGTTACAAAGTGCAGATTATGCCCCTTCTAGGTCGGTGACAGAACTAAAGATGCCATTTGTGGAGAACTGTTAAAACTGACCTGAGTAAACAGACAGAAGGAAGAGATGGAGGCAACAGGCATTGTCAAACAGAGCAGCCAGTAATCCATCAAAGTCAGATTCAACACAGCCCCAAAGGAACGGGCAGCAAAGAACATCTGGGACACAACAAAGCTATTTTTATTTGAACTGACTGCTTTGGCCAACAAGTTAAGGTGGCTGCCTGTCAAACTTGGAATTATGAGACACAGATGAGCTAGCGTCTTGTCATGAGTTTAATTAACTTAGAAATGTCCAAGACATATCTGTTCTGGCTTGATGAAACAAAAACTACTTTACAAAAACCCCTTTAATCTAATGTCTGACTAAACTTAGCTTACTAGATAACAATGACTTCTGTCTGTCTTGCCAGATCTTAAGTTTTGACTCTGATGAGTATTGTGAAGCCATCAATGCTAAATTACTATCCGAAGGCTTTGTGGGGTATTAGAAGTAAATGTCATCATTTCATTATGTTGACAGTAAGAGGACTCAAATCATTAATTCCATTCCTTTTTTCTTTTTTTTTCTTTTTTTTTTTGCTTTTGATAGAGGTAGTTGAATAAAATATTTGGGTGTAAATCAAAACCAATGTTTAAGTCTTTTCAAATAGAATTTGTGTTGTAAATGTAGATCAACATTTTGGTTGTCCATATTGTCTAAACCTGCTACATCTTGCTCCTCGATTAGATCAGCAATGTATTTTTTCAAGAGGCACTCTGCAGATGAGCTTAAAGAGCTTTTCTGACTCTGACAATATAAAATTGATATATATATAATTTTACATAAACTTCTAGAGTATTATTAATGTCCCATGGTCAAATGAGGATAGTCATTAGGAATTAGAGAAAATATAGGACAATAGGGCCATTAAATTGAACATTGTCATATACTTTAACTGTGATTTACTGCCTTTGAACTAGTCCTCTGGTTCATTGTTGTTTAAATAAGTGTTAGTTGTGTAAGTTTTGTCTGGCTTAGTTGCCACTTTGTACATATTTGGATCTGTTGGGTTTGCATTTTCTGCTGTGTTCTTGTTTTTATTCTTTCACACTTTTCATGCACATGTGTTTACTTTAGACATCAAAATGCATATTATTGTCATCAATCAATGTCATCATCACTTTTTATCTTGAGTTACAAGCCTTAAAACAACTATTGCATAAAATTTTGAGAAACAAAGTTTATAGAAATACTTTAATTGTCATCATTTGGAGATGGTAACTTAACACATCACAAATAAATCCTAAAGAAATCATTTATATGGTATGAGACAAATCAGAAGAAACATTTACCTTTGTTATCCAAAGCAGCACAATGTTATTAGTCCTAGCTCTGTTTTCTTTTTTCTAAACTGTCTAAGCTTCATTATTTTTGAATTTGTTAAAAGGTTTTCTAGAGTTTTCATGATTGCTGCCTTTTATAAAATACCCATACAAACCAAAAGTCAACAAGTACACTTTATCATACCATACTCTGCTCTTTACTTTTTGCGAAGGGTTATTGGTTTGGAAAATGAATATAAAGATCCGTAAATCATTCTCTCAGTGTAAAAAGTTGGTATTTGGACTAGCACAAAGTCTACTTTTATAAAGCTTGAAATATTTTAGTATTTGGCTATTTTGAAGAGTTTACAATATGAGTGTCCTGCTTATGATTTCAGTAGTCTAAATGGTTAATTAGCTATTATTAATACCACTTTATTGCATTTTTTTTTTACTGTTGCCTCACAACATGAATTCCAGTGGCTTAAATCCTGTAGAGGTTTAAATATCTTTTTCCTTGCTGTTTTCTCTGGAAGACCACATAATTTCATGTTATGGTGGATGATTCAACATCTTTTATGTATATGAATGAACTGTGCAGCCTGACATAATAAAAAAAATAATAAAAGAACCATGAAACATTTAAATTATCATCTTATTTATGACAGAGCATGTGTCTATGTGAAGATTTAAATCTGTAGGTTGAAGAAAAGAATATTACTCAAAGTGACATTATCAACCCAAGTATTATAAAGGTTATTTTTAAAAAGAATAGGCTTAGAAAAATAATTACTGGAATGCATTTACTAAAGAGATAAAATGCTATATGATAAAGAATCTCTATTAAACATATTAGATTCTAATACTTTAAATACACAGTATTTAAAGTCTGTAGAAGTGTTGAATTTAATTTAGGTATTTTTTTGGATTCTTCCATCCATCCTCTGGCGCAGTTGCTTCAAGTTTCATACTTAAATCCTGACTACTCCAGAAATATCTGCTCCAAATTCAAAGGAAAATATTTCCACTTAAGAACTGATGAACTGAAAACTAAGCATTTGTGAGAAATAAATCTGACATTTTAACCAGAAATACATGTAGAAATACCAATTAAACTATTGTAAATTTTAAAATCTACAGCATACAGAACAGTACTGCTCATCGTGAAGCTTCTTCAGTACCGCATTAAATGTACATGTTAAAGGTTACCTGGATCACACACAGAGCCTTTTTCACAGCACAAGCTTATATCACAGCAAAGTCTAGTTCTGAATAGTTCAGTGGATCTTCCTCATGATGTGTTTTTTTCTCTATTGGTTGGTAATAAATTCTTTTGACTGAAGGCTCTGGGTGTTTATCCATTCATTTTTCTGATGCACAGTGAAGTTTTTTTTTTTTTTGGCAGAATGACAGGTTCTCACAACTCAATTTACCTGGGAGAATAATTCATACACAAAATATACAGTAGGGCACCTGTGCTGAGGGACAAATAAATTGTGTTGAAGGGTTCTGAAGTCATTACACAGGATGCTTGAATTTTTCAAAAAGAGAGAGAGAAAAAAAGAATGCATTTCATTGACGTAAAAGTAGATTGCATGCTTTGAATCTGCTTTGCTGCTATCAAAACAGTATATACATTCAATTTCTTGTAAGAGCAATTGTGTGGAGTGGTGCAGTTGCAAGAACTATTGAATTCAGAAGTCCTTCAATCAAATTCAGCATGCTGAGATTCGTCTAAAGAGCAGTTTGATGGCTTGGATTCATAGCAGCAACACGCTTCTCAGAAAACATTGTGATGTTTCCCCACCAAATGCCATTGAAAGCTTTGTTGAGATGGAATTGCCTTCACATGCTAGAGAAAGGAGATGGTTTTTAAATCCATGGAAAAGTTTTATTATTTGAGGTAAAACAGGGAATAGAGGCAGATGTGTTGTTGAAGCGACAGACAGCTTTGCAGAAATACATCCGTCACCCGGGACAGAAAGACAGTTAAACTTTGCAAAGGTTAGGGTTGACCAGTGATGCATTAGTACCATCTAGTGGCCCAATTGCACCTGAAAGGTTACAACATCAATACTGAGTCCCAGCAGGCCATCTGTTATGCACTAAGCACACCAAAACAAGCACAACATTAAATACCTACAGACAAATGTCTGATTTGTATGCACATCTCCCTCCTCCGTTTCCTCATTTTTGTAATCGGTTTTAACAATCTCACTATGATGAAACGTTATCAGCTTGCAAAGGCATCTGCAGTCACTTCATATTTCATTTGATGTGCAATGATGCTGAACTCCAAATAGTACAGCTACAATTGTAGGGGATATTAATTTAATTCACCCGAGCAGCAGAACAGGGGAGCCTATTAATGCTCTCAGCAAAATCCTGGACTCCTCCAGGCATAACGGGGGGCCTTGCTGGGGTAAGCAGACAGCTGGATAATCTGCCACGAGTGCGAGACAGTGCACACCGGAGACCGCCTCAAGATTCAGGTCACTGGCATAGCTCGTGTAAAAGCTTGAGAGGTCCACCTTTCCATGACAGTGTGTGAAAGGTCCATTAACCCTCTCCCCAACAATCTTTCAGCAAGCCACTGGTTCAAAGAAGGAGGTTGGGCACTTGGTTACATATCGTCATCCGAAGACACTCTTTCACAGTCTTTGAACTTTTTCCAAGAGGTGAAAAATGCTCTTGACTGTGAAACCTCTCTGTGCTTAATGGCTTCAGGTCAACAGTAGGTGCAGAGTTCAGGTTATCACACAGAATGTGAGTTAAATTAGCATATTTTCAGAAGATTTCTCTGCGTAGTATCAGAACCCTTCAGAGACTGTATTTACTGTATAGCTAAAGTCAGCATGAGAGAGAGTGCAGATCCTGATAGAAAGCTGTCAAAATATCAAAAATTAAACTTGGCATTAGCAAAATATAAATAAATAAAATAAAACAAAAATAAAAATTAGGAACTTTGTTAGCTAATATGATATTTCAATTGCCTGGGATAGGCAGGGCTCAGTTCTGTCTAAATACAAATTATTGATCAGTTTCATGGCCACACCTGCAGCCACACAATAAATGTCACTAACCCCAATTCATCAATGTAAAGCAAAGTGCAAGTTATTTTTGTTCATGTTCACTGCCATGACATAAGCTTTGGTTACGTGGTAAATGTTCATTTGACACATATGAAATACATTACTTCTATTTGGAGCATCTACATTTAGTTCCCTCTTATATGTTCAACTTTGTCATTGCACAGAAAGTGCTGATTGTGCAAGATTCAATACAGCTCAATCAAGGGAAGGACTGAACGGCCAGTTGCCCTCCTAAATGTTTGTTTTATTTGATATATGTACTAAACTTGGTTCAGATCAGTTGACTTCCTTTCAGTGTCCTGTGACGTTTGATTCTTTTTTAAATTGTTTTATTTTTTAGATAAAAACACACCTTATAAAATGTACGTCTATGTCCTTAAGTTTTACTTGCTCCACTACATTAACACTAACAAGTAAATAAATGCTTTATTTATGTTAAACATGTAAATAAAGCGCTAGACAAATACATACCATTTAGTATTTAAATCACTCATGATCCTCCACCTTAACTGGCTAGTGTATTAAAGTTGTTTGAAAAGCCTGAAATAAGTCCAGCTTTATGTATTAATTTTTTTGTTGTTGTTGTGATGATGATGATAATTAGGGATTATGTATTTAATTAATCTTCTAACATAATTTTTTTTTGAAAGGGGAATAAAAACATATTAAGAAAAAACAGCACAACATTTAACAGCATTTCTGTCTAATCCTGTGAAGTAAACTGAATTTAAGCATTTTTGTAGTCTCTTAGTTTTGCTTTTTAGACATCCTTGGATGTACCAATAACTGTGGAGGCTGCTGTTTTCAAACTAATATACATCGATATAGACAGCAAGCAGACATGCATAAATGCCTGATATGGGATTAACGCAGCACTATTTTTCAGAGCCACAAGAAATTAAATAAGAGTGTATCCAGTTGGTGTTTGGGTCACCAACAGTACATTCTTCATGAGCCCAGATGGATGTTTGCTGCAGCAATACTTGACACTGTGTGTGCAATCACACCATCACAAAAAGGCACAGGTGCCATCATCCAGGATGAGCCCTAGAGCTGCAAAGGCACATCTGCCCACAAGCTACAGGGTTTAGGGGTGGAGGGACTTGAAATGAATGGAGCCTCACAGGTGGCAGAGCAGGCTGTGCCACAGGAACCATAATGGCTATTCAGTGGGCAGGAAACGGCTGATCGGAGAGAGGGAGAATGATCAACATTAGAGGAAACTGCTCAAATAAGCTTCTAAAATTGCTACACTACACACAATTGGTATGTGTAGCAGAAGCTGCAGGGCTCTCAAGTGCAAAGCAAGAAAGAAAGTTATCAAATTCTTTTTTTTTTTTTTTTTTTTCACAAATGTCTATTTTTAACAAAAACTATCAGAGGGTCTATGCAAAAAAAAAAAAAAAGATGGTCAAAAAGAATAAGCTGAAAATTTAGAAAATGTAGCATCTATCTATCCTATCTATCTGAAAACTACTCTCTTACCCTCCCCTCATTCTTGACCACCATGGGAGGAGATTCCCACTTTGACCTTGGGATCTCTGGTTTGTATTCCACACAGACATTTTTATAAATAATACCAACCACCTGGTTCTATGTATTGCTTTCCTCCTTGTATCTTACACCCTGCAGTGAAATGCTGAATTATTTCTGTGGCTTTTTTGCACAGCCTGAACCTGGGATCTTGTCTAGTGTGGTGGATCTGGATGGATCTTTGATTCCATTGGTCTGATGCTCAATAACTGCTCCTGTGCTGCCGTGATCAGTGTTTTTATGATGTCATTCAGTGTGCTCCTCTCTAGCCATTATTATGTAATGCTTCTTTCAGTATTGTTTAGTCTCCAGCAGATTGGTGCTGCATCTGCAGTGATGTGGGTGCTGTACCAATCTGTTGTGGTCAAAAGAAAACTGAGTCAAAAGATGGATCTCTCGATTTACCTGTCAATCGAAGCTCCAACCCTGATATACGTTCATGAACTTTGGGTAGTGACGGAATAAAATAAGACTGAAGTTACAAGTAGCCAAAATTAGTTTTTTTTTTTTCTACAGTGTGTCTGGGTTTCCCCCATACAGATAGGTTGAGAAGTTCAGTCATCTGGAAGGAACTCAGAGTAGAGTTGCTGCTTCTCTACATTACGAGGAGCTAGTTGAAGTGGGCGGAGCATCTGATTTGGATGACTCCTGGATGCCTCCCTGTTGAGGTGTTTTGAGCACCAGAAGGAGGCCAGAGGAAGACCCAAGACATGCTGCAAATACTAAATGTCAAACTACTGCACCTGTGTTCCAACCCCAGATAAGTGGAAGAAATACATTGATTTCTGGGTGGGTGGCTGGATGGATATTTCCTAAGATTTAAGTGTGAAAAGATAAACAAAGGTTATGGATAAGACCATGTCTCTGAACTTCTGTACTCGATAAACCTTTGATTGCATGAAACTTGACCGTTACTAATTTAATGCTCTACATGTTCAGCTCCTCGTGTGAATTTCACTTCCTGTTTTGCTTCTGGTTTCATTAGTTATATTTTTTTTGTGTATTTGCCATCATTCAGTTTTAATCAAATGAGCAATCCTTCATATTAAACTTTAATAGATATTAGACTAATGAAATGTATTTTTGAGACTGATAAATCACTGATTCATTAAAAATTTGAAGGTCGTTATCATTATTATATGGCTGTTGTCTTGTTTTTATCTGGCTGAGCAAAAGGTTTTATTCATCATTTTTCAGTTTAGCTGGCTTCTCAAAAGTTGAAGAGCATTTTTATCCTTCCCTATATTTGTGCCCTGACACAGTTCTGTCTCATGACTTTTTAGGCTGTTCTTTCCACTCAATGGCTTAATTTTATACAGTGTCAAACACATCCACCACGACTGCTGATAAAGATGTTTGTGTGCCTTTTTGACCAATGGATTTTCCTGGACACAGTTACATTGCCATCAGGTTTTGAAAGCATTAAAGGGAGGATAGAAAAAAATAGACAGCCCCCAAATTCAACTGTCATAAAAAATTATCTGGGACAATTGTAAGGCCTTCCGGAAATTTAAAACCTTTAGCTCAGATAAATAACAACAAAAAATACATATTTTTTTTAATTTTTCATTGGTTTCCTCAAGATACTACATATTAGCAAGAACATGCATGTTCTGTCTCATGAACATTGAAAATTTTTAATATGTTGTGATGAAATGAAATGTGATGAAACAAAATGTACTTTTCAAACTCTGCTAGGAGTATTTGAAAAGCAGAATATATGGACCAACTCAAGAAGCGGATAATTTGTCTGCTAATCAGAAAGTCACAGAATTCTGTACCACCTTCCCTGCTTTTTGAAGTGTCCTCAGGCAAAAGGCCGAACCACTTCACAGACATGATGAGTTAGAGTATATATGTTAAGGAAAGAGAACTTCACAGCCTCTATGAGACTATATATTTTAAGAAGCGATGTACGAACGAGTGTGTAAATGCCTAAATGTGGCTCATATAGAGTGAGAGCTCTCTGAGTGGACGACTACAAGGGAGAAAAAGCCATTTAAATGCACTTTTATTTGAAACTGTAATTTTACATGGTAAAAAATAAAAATAAAATAAAATTCTAACAAGACATCTTTACTTAGCAGGTTGTGCTAAGTTTCAAGAGACTTTTGAAATTTTAATAAACAACTGACTTTACTGTAACATAAAGTCACTTACAGCAGACGGTGCTGTTCCTCCACTTTCTCCACTAAATTGTGGCAGCAAATATAACCTTCAACTTTAGCAGGTCATACATTTTCACTAATGTTCTCTAACAAATGTCTAACGCCTCAAAGAGCAGTCGTACCTATACTGAGATTAAACTATATATTGATTTATTTTATTTACTTTTATTGAATTTGCTGGGTTTTATTTGGGGTGCCAGAGTTAAGGGGACTAAATATAAATTCATACCACACTTTTCAGGTTGTTCATTATAAAATATTTTGTGAGAAAAGCACAATTTTTTCACCTCTTAACAATGCAATATTTTGTATTGGTATTATCAATTTGTTCATTTATATTGGTGTGCAAAATAAAAAAACATCAAACATGCAGTCAAATCAGAAACATTTTCCCTTGAAACAAAAGTTTAATTTAAATGCATTTTTTCTGAAAACTTTTTGTGACTTGACCTGCAGTTTTTGTGTGTCTGATGCACAATGTGAGAATTCATAAGCAATTTGAATGTTTTAAACCAAAACTGGTTGCCTGTTGCCTATTTGACATTTTATCTTGTAATAAAACTATATTAAAAAGGACGATGTAGCTAAATAGATGTCGATGTTTGTTCGTTTAATTATACCCAGTAGAGCCCTATCAAAGCAAACTAATAAGCATAAATCTTATTTTATTGTAGATGTGTTGAAAATCATATTTCAGTGTTTTAGTGTGTTTTAGGTTTTTCTACTCTAAAAACCACCAACTATAGAGCATAACAACTAGATAACTGTCTTCAAATTTTTTATAATGCTTAGTGTGAAATTACTCTATTGTTTTATTACACTGATAAAGCACCGATAAACTTGAGATTCTGTGCCTCACTCTTCTTCTCCTCCCAAATCCAGCTCTGTTTTCTGAATTACATTCTCTAAATGACACCATTGTGACGCATTTCCATCAGACATTCCAGGTTTTTTATGAGGACTTCATCAGACTGCCTATGTATGAAACATTCTGTTTACCTGCCATTTTAAAGCACTCATAAATGATGCAGTGTCTTTTGCTGTTTCAACTCTGCTGTCTGCTTAACACACACTATACAATTTCAATCAGAAGTTTACATGCACTCATCACCTCCATAAACATCACTGTTTTTATGATGCATTTGAGATGTTCTTCTTCCAGAGTGGATTATTACACAACATAAAACTTCAATGATTTTTTTTTTAAAACAAGTTTAAATTTTACTGTGGAGTTCCTCTAAACCACACAGGATAAGAATTATAGCTATTACATTACAAAATACAAATTGGTTTAATACACACTGCAAGTGGAAACTTGCCTGTACTTTTGTAACTATGAAAGACTTTCTGTTACATGTGTGATAAGACCTTGGCATTTAAGAACTGGTAAATACAGTTTATATATATTTCCATGCCTTTGCAGAAGGCCATTAAGGAACCCTAATCTTAGCCTGTTTTCATTCCAAATCCAGATTTGATCTGTATTTTAGAATCAATGTACTGTGGGAACAATTAATTCTAACACAGTTCCTACAGCCTCACACAAACTGTGTAAGATAATAATAAAATGTTCTCATGATGTTCAAGAACAACCTGAAAAACTTTCAGGCTTGATCCGATATTGAATTGGAAACTGGTGCAACAGTCAACGTACACACCAAAGTGAATGTAACATTGACATGTATTTACAGTATGCTAACCATGTAGTCATTTCTGAAACTTCAAATACAGCTGTAATTAGCAGCTGCTCGAGAAGGCAAATGTATTTGCAGTTAAGTCTTATTGTCAAAGAAACAGAAATGGACCTATTTAACTACATTAACAAGAAATGTGTTAGAAGGAGTCTACATAAAACCAACTGTAAAGTATGGTGGTGGTAGCATCATACTTAGGGTCTGTTTCTTTGGTGGTGTTTCTGGCAAAATGCAAAACATGGCTAGAGAATGATTGTTTCTAAGCTGTTTAGATTTACTTTAAATAGACACTTTATCTTGTACTGTCTCATCATTTTGCCCCCACAACACAAACCAATTTATATTTTATTTTTATTTTATATTTATTTATTTCATTTATTTATCCTTGTTAAAAGGGATCTGGAAGTTTGATACATAAAAATAACTTGCAGGTTTGCCAAAACACAGACAGGCATATGATATTGCAAACTGCTGTCTGTTCTAACCAGCAATAGTGAAACTTAAAAAAAAAGAACTTGCTTTATTTAGCAATGTTTTATGTGTTAATGCACCCTGGTCTGCTTTGGGGTCAAATTTACCAGATGGTTGTGGCTTTAGTTACAATGTATTTAAAATAAAATAATGTATTTAAAAAAAAAAAAAAAATATATATATATATATATATATATATATATATATATATATATATAAGCAGAAA